>PVIU01007657.1:0-89481 GCA_004026605.1 Ondatra zibethicus | reverse complement strand
ACTATGCAGAGTTAAACATTTATTAGATGGGTGATGGAAAGAGAGACAGAGAGAGACAGGGAGATAGAGGGAAGGGGGGAGAGGGGAGAGAAGCAGCTGCTGCTCCCGTGAGAGCGGAAGAGGAAGAGAGGCAGAGAGTTAGGGTCAGAGGCTGGAAGCTGGGAGTGGGCGTGGCCAATAAGAGGCCAGACACTACACTTACTGTGATCAGATAATTTTATTGTTATATATATATACTTTCCACCAGTGGTTCTCAACCTTCCTAATGCTGCGACCCTTTGATACAGTTTTTCAGGTTGTGTGACCCCCCCCAACCATAAAATTATTTTTGTTGTTACTTCATAACTGTAATTTTGCTACTGTTATGGGCCATAAATAAATATTTTTGGAGAGGTTTACCAAAGGGGTCCCAGAGCACAGGTTGAGAACACTGGCCTTACACCCCTCTATTTACTTAAAATATATTGAATATGATTCATCATAATAAATATGAATGCCCATTCTGCTAAAACTGTTACAACGAATCCTAAGTGTTGGAGCTATACAGCTTTTTCTTAAGTCTTTGGAAGAAAAGACTGTTCTGTTCAGGGCTGCTAACCCAGCGGTATGGTGGTGTCAGGCTTAGGTTGCAGTTTTATTGGTGTTATGCTAATATTTAGGATATCTGCCTATACATGTCTAAGACATTACTACTTATTTCTCCTTATCCCCTTATTTCAATTTTTTTTGTTTTTACTTTCTTATGAATGACTGGAATAATTTTCATCTCCCCATTTTAATTTTTCAGTAATCCCTTTTGTCATATTTCTTTGTGTGCATTTTTATTAGTTTTTGCAATTTTGTTCATAGTTAAGCTTTCAAGGTCAACTTAGAATTAATCTTTTATTTGAAATAACGTATAAAAATCTTACAACTATCTAGGTCAAGAAAATAGGAAGAGAACATGTATGAGGAGTACTGGTTGTGTTCTGTCCACTGTGCCCTTCAGCTTCCCTGCCCTGGCCTTCTGTTAGGGACTCTAATTTGTGTGGTTTTATTTTCAGCCTATAGTATAGAAATATATGGAAAATACTTTAGATCCATGTCTTCCTTCTTAAGATTTGTTTTTAATTTAGTGTGAGATTATTGTTAACAGATAAGAATCCCAGAGGCAAAGCTTTTGTTGCTCCAGGTCCTCCATCTAAAATATGTAACAGCTAGAATTTGTGCCGTGGCTTCAGGATGTGCACGTTTGAGGAAAGCCTTTTATCAGCTGCCCTTAAATTCTTCTTTTCAGATTGATTCTGCGATTAGCTTCTGTTGTTGGGAATGTTAAGTCTACATATTTCTGTGGATTTTACTGTTAGAATTCTGGTTTCCTTTCTCTTTGTATTGAGCTCCTCAACAGAAAATGATGTGAATTGATTCTCATAGGATTATGACTTAGTCTATTCTGTCATAATTTCCTTAGAGAGTGATTGGGGTTGAGGGACCCTTTCTTCCCTGAATTGCAGTGTCACCATACATTTGATAAATAGCCAGTCTTCATTCCTGTGACCATTTATTCATATAGTCCCAAAGAACAAGTAATGCTCATTCTTTAATTTAGAATGCCTCCTAGTGTAAACCTCCTAACAATTAAATAGCCCAAACTAATGAGCAGTGTAGCTTTCCACAGCGCAGCATGACCGAGCTTCCTTGCTTGTCTGCTCTTATATAGATAGCCTACACTAGAAATGGGTTTTCAGTCATTTGAAGCTAGATTTGAGTTCTAGTTTGGACTTTGTGTGAGAAGAGGATTACTGTCTATAAAATAAGAATAGCTCATTGGCAGGAGTGTTGGAGAGTTGCACGGAGGCAACTCATGTAAATCAGTGAGCTTAGAGACTGTTACAAAGTGTGTCTGTAAGACATAGTAGTTACTGATTCTCTTTTAGTAGGGGGTAGAATGAAAATATCATGGATAAATACCTGATTTTATGCTTGTTTGAATTTTAAATTGTATTTTAATTGAATATTAAATTGTACTTTATTTTATGTTTCACTTTATCTTTCAATTGTGTTACGGAAAGTTTTCATCTCAATGTGCATCAGTTGTTTTCAGAGCAACCCCTGTTAGTAAACTATAAATATTCCTTTGGGACCCCTCAGTGTAAAAGTTAATGACAGACTGCTCAGACTGTCTGAAAACCCATAGTTTGGTGTTCACATGGTCCTTCATCATATCAGAAGTCCAATTTCATTTGTGCTTTTCAATTTTTGGCAAGTGCTTCAGTGGATTGTGTCTTCTAATCACTTTAACTTGATGAGTAACTTTGTTATTTTTAGCTATCCCATGTTGATGCAAGTCTACTTTGAGTAGAATAGACTGGAAAGTATTTAGGTAGAAACAAGGAAGATTGACAATTGAAGAATCCCGTTCATCATTCACAGTTTCCCTGGGCTTTTATTGTATTGGTAGCTCCATAATGACCTAGCAACAGCATTGTTCTCTTCCTCTCCCATTTCTGCCTTTCCCATTGTCATGTAATTTGCTTTAGATCCGCATACTTTCGAGACAATCTATAGCGTGTACTCATTGAAATACTATCTAAAGCTTCTGTCTGTTCTAATGGTTTACCAGCATCTGATAGTGCCGTAGAAGTGTGGGGAAATTTGAGTTCAAAATAAACATGATTGAGACTTAGAGACTTTGTTCTTTTAGAACTGTTTCCCATTTCTGAAATATTAACATCTTACTATGTATTTTTACATAGTATGGATATTTAAAAAAATTTTTTTTATTCTGTAGAATTATCACAAGATGATTAGCAAAACATGGAATTTGTATTGGGGTTTTTTAAAGTACAAATTCAAGGAAAAGAGAAAAGGCATTTAAAAGTTTTCTAAGCCAGGTTTAAATGAATAATGCTAATATGGGCTGCCACTGTGGACTGAAATCTAAATGCTTTAGAAAGACTATGTAGGGGCTGGAGAGATGGCTCAGCGGTTAAGAGCATTGCCTGCTCTTCCAAAGGTCCTGAGTTCAATTCCCATCAACCACATGTGTGCACAACCATCTGTAATGAGATTTGGTGCCCTCTTCTGGCCTGCAGGCATACACGCAGACAGAATATTGTATACATAATAAATAAATATTTTTTTTAAAAAAGACTATGTAAAGCTCTTCCATTTAAGTTGCAATGTCAAGCTGGAAATCACACCCTTTATAGTTACTTAACCACATACATATATAAAGAAACAGTAATCTCAGTTTTCTTTTTTTTTTTAAAGATTTATTTATTATTATGTATACAACATTCTGCCTCCATGTATGCCCGCACACCAGAAGAGGGCGCCAGATCTCATTACAAATGGTTGTGAGCCACCATGTGGTTGCTGGGAATTGAACTCAGGACCTCTGGAAAAGCAGCCAGTGCTCTTAACCACTGAGCCATCTCTCCAGCCCCTCAGTTTTCTTATTTAGGTCTGCACACTGTTCTTTCTCAGCACTACTAAAAAACTACATTATGCAGGGTTACTAGCTGAACTATGAGTTTCTGGAGAATGAAGCTGAGCAAAAAGACACTAGCAGTTAAGCTGCAATGAGACTTTTCTGGGGCATGGTGCACAGTGGGTGGTTACAAAGTGAGTTTTGGCGAGGCGGTGGTGGCGAACACCTTTAATCCTAGCCCTTGGGAGGCAGAGGCAGGCGGATCTCTGTGAGTTCGAGGCCAGCCTGGTCTACAAGAGCAAGTTCCAGGACAGGCTCCAAAGCTACAGAGAAACCCTGTCTCGAAAATCCCAAAAAAAAAAAAAAAAAAAAAAAAAATAGTGAGTTTTGGAAGCAGTTCTGCTGGAAAGGTGGATGTTTCAAAAACAGGTAAAGCACAGAACAACAAAGGTGATCCTTGGCCAGACTAGAGCAACTGCTGTATTCAATTTTAGTACTGTATATGCCATTAGTGTCTTTTGTTTCTTTCTACTTTCTGCCAGAATGGCTGACTGTAGTAATGAGAGTTGACTTAACTGGCTCATTGCTTGTAGCCTAGCCTTTTCTAGTTTACTATGCTTTTCTAATTTGGGAGAGGAGGCTGACAGTTCCAATTTTCAGTAAAAAGACTATGTCTTGACAAAAGCTTATGATAGTGCAGAACATACACACACTACTAAAAATAATGGTGGTTTACATTTTACCGTAGGTAGAGCAGAGATAGTAAGCCATGAAAATACATGGGAGTAGCTTAAAGTACATAGTGAAAGAAATTGTAGGCACATTGACCTCCCAGGAGCTGAGGGAGGAGGGTCAGCAGCAGTTTTGATCATATTTAGTACAGTGGACTACTTTGTATGATGTCGTGACACATGCCATGGATATGTGTCACTGTGCTTTTCTCCAAGCCTGTAGACTACAGCTCCAGGAGCACCCATGTAAATGTCTACTTCTCTGGAGGAAACTAATGATGGGGGAGGTTATGCGGCTGTGGAACCTAAAACTGCTGAAAGAAAAGAAGTGCCCTAAATGCCTCTCTTCTTGACAGTAATTTTGGTAATAATCATTTAACTGAGGTGCAAGTCACATAAGAAGAAACCTAGCATCCCTGTAATATATATAATCTTTAGAAAAATTTTGTTATGTTTATTTATTGGGAGAGAGGGCATCTGTGTGCCTGAGTGCACACATACCACAATGGACATGGTGGGGGTTGGTGGACAAAAGAGAGTCAGTTCTCTCTTTCCACCATGTGGGTGCTAAAGATTGTGGTAGCGAAGCACTTCTACCCTCAGAACCATCTCCCTGGCCCAAATCTCCATTTTTAAAGGGAAAGGAAGATGGGATGGAATGCTTTGAGTGTGAACTGTGATGGGTGCATTTAGGCACTTTTGAAAAGAGAAAGCTTCTTTTCGCTAAATCACTCAATAATAGAAGTCAAAAGCTGACATTTCATACTTAAAATAAAAAAATTTAAGGGATAATTTGAGAATTTTTTAAACAACTATTTGTAAAAGCAGACATTTCTTAAACATACTGTCCTGAATAACTTACAAATGCTGAATTGGTTTCATGGTATTGACCATGTACTTGTCTTACTTTCTAAAAATATTCCAGTGTTTTTCCTGCTTCCTTTTATCTTTCAGAAAATGAATTAGCTTTATTTTTGTCTGAGTAACAAAGCCCTGTCTTAGCTTCCTTTTGTCTTGTACATGTGTGTATGTGTTTGTCACATTTATATACATGTTCACATGTGGATGATTGGATGCATATGGATCCTTTTGCATGTGTAGGCCCAAGATTGATAACAGGAATCTTCCTTAGACACTCTCTGTCTTTAATATTGAGGTAGGATCTCAGTTGAAACCAACTTCACAGATTTCAGCTATTCTGGCAACCCAGCTTTCCCTAGGGATCCAGTTTGATTGTAGGTGGTCACCAAACCTGTCTTAACTTTACATGAATGGAGATGCTGAACTCCCACCCTCATGCTTGTCTAGTAAATGCTTTGCCCATTAGATCTTTTCCCCAGCTCTTGCTTCCTCTTTTTATTAGAAACTTAGTATGGTAAAATGTTTGCTGTGATCCACCTGTGTGTCTGTGTCAGGTTCATTTTGGCAACTCCCTGTTATACCTTGGAGCAAGCACCTCTGCATGACCTTTGTCCAGTTTGTGCTTCTTATGCATAGTAGCCAAGGGTCTCATGATGATAAGAAATCACCCTGAAGGAGCTGGAGAGATGCTCAGCTGCTCTTCCTGATTACCCAGGTTCAATTCCCAGCATCCACATGGCAGCTCACATCTGTCACTTCTGTTTAAGGGAATTTGATGCCTACAAACAGACATACCTAGAGGCAAAACAACATTGCACATAAAATAAAAATAATTTATTTAAACAAAATAAAAAGAAAGTAAGAAATCACCCTGAAGGATTCAGGTCATGCAGTGTCCTACTGTGCAGCTGTGCTGTCATTTTGTCCATTTTTTCTTTGTCACGTGTTTGATAGTAAGAATGTGAATGAGAAGAGAGCAGAGTCGGCCTCTGATCAATGGTATCTTTCTGTACTGTCATTATTGTTAGATTCTATTAGAGGTCTCTTTACCTAGTTTATTTGTAATACGAGCCTGATTTGTATGTGTCCTGCCTATGGCAGTTTTTAAGGAATATCTGATAATAGGATAATGTTTTAATACTGAGAGCAGGTTAAAGAGGTGAAGATAAAGAGTAATTTGGGCGTGTGTGCAGTTTGGATCATGCAGGAATCTTTTCTCAGTGTTGACATTAAAGCAATTCAACTTATGGGACGTGGTAGAAGGGTGGTTGCAGTTACTTCATTCCAATGCTTTCCAGAGGTTGGCTGCTTTATAGAGATGAAGTGAAGCTGCCCCCCCAAAAAAAATTCAAATAGGAAAGACCATAAAGAAGGCAGGACTCTCCTTCACTTTTCCTTTCTGAACTCTTGCTTTTTGAAAGGGAATCATATGACAGACACTGTTAGATATCAAAAGTCACAATTGAAAATGAAACGTTCACTATTTAATAGCAGATGAGACAATGCAAAATAAAGAACAGTAAGCAGATCAGCTGTTAGCAGTGACCTTGTTTACAGTGAGTAGTGCACTCAGAGAAGAGACAAACAGTAAAGCAAGACACAGAGTTGGTGATTTAACAAAGATGACATTAGATTTCTGGCACTGGAGTGGGAATAAGATCAGAAAACAAGCTTCAGGCATTAATGCCTCAAGTTTTCATAGAAATAGCAGTGCAGTATATAACAGTAACTCAAAGAATATGCAGAATGAACAAGCACACAGGAACCTCCTCTTAAAATCGGCTTGCCCGCCTCTGCATCATGATAGGAGCTGTGTTGCCAGACCTTCCCTTCTGAAACCATAAGCAAACAAATCCTACCTGTCCTAAGGTGGATTTTTGTTGTTTTTTTCTTGTTAGTGGTATCAGTAAAGTCATTTATCACAGTAATAAGAAAAACCAAAGCAGAAATTAGGACAAAGGGATGAGGCCACTGTGATTAAACCTGTTCATGTGGTTCTTAGACCTTTGGAACTGTTTTTTTTTTTTCAGGAGGAACTTGGAAGGTTTTGCAGCTTGAGGATAGAGAATCAGAGCTAAATGAAAAATTCTGGTGGGGCTGTTGAAGACCAGAATTCCAGTAGACAGGCACGCAGAAAAGACTGTGCTCATGACGTTTAAGTAAAGAACAGTGACTCTTGGGTTGGGGGTTGGACTCGAAGCCATTCATTTAGATTCTGACAAGGAATTGGTCTAGGCTTTATGTTCTGAATCTTTGTGGAAGTCCTTTAAAAATGTGACAGTCGGATTTGCTGGAGTAACTTTGACATCAGCAAGCATTTAGATTGTGGCATGGTTATTGTGGGTTAGGATTACAGTGGAAACCAGGAACACAGAGCAGAACATAGATAAAGTCTGATGCTGGCATGGGTGTTTGCTCTTGTACAAGTTCCGGCAGAGGCCTCAGGAAGGAGGCTCAGAAGGTATGGCTGAGTACTTTGAAACTGCACAGCCTGAATCTTTTTCTCTCCACTGATCTTCTTTGCCTATATTCCTTCTCCCTCCCTAATCTGTTAAAAGTGAATAGAGCAGAGGCTCCTGAGTAGACTCTAGATCCCAGGAAAAGGGTATAGAGTTTTCTTTTCTGAACTTAGCTGTGCAATGTTCTGTAACTGCCTACACCTTTCAGGTTCCAAGATTTTAAAAGGACATGTTAACAATAAAAAGGTGAAGAACCCCTGTGAAAGAATGTTCTGGAAAGAAGAAATAAAAAGCTTTTTGCAAGAGCCTTTTTATTAGAAAGAGCTCTACTTCTGCTTGATGGGCACAGTAATGAACTCATTGTTTTCTCAAGTTGCTTTTAAGGTTAGGTCACCCTGAAAAGAATTCTAACTCCTGATTTATATAACAAAGTATTACTCATGCACATCCTATTAACATAAAACTAATCCCTAGTTAAGCTCACATATTCCAACATCACAGGCTATGTAGTTTTTACTAAAAAGGACAGCTTCTTATATCATCAATTGTAAGTAAACATCACCAACTCTGAAAGAGCAAAGCGCATTCATTCATGGTAAACTGAAGTATGCTGTTGTGGAAAGTCCTTTCCTGTCCTGGAAACTGGACCTGAAGTAGTCCTCAGCAGTAGAAACAGTGAGAAGTTCAAATAGACTCTAGCCCCCAGGGACATTCACTCCTCTAGGTTTATCAGGTATACATGGGGACTTCATAGACACATAAACCAGCCCCACCACAGCCTTCTCTTTCTCCACAGCACTGCTAGGGAAGTAATTGAATGGCAGCAGTAATGGGTGATGTTGCTGGCGTGTTACAGCAGAGAACAGATTGAAATTGCTGCCAGTATGAATCCTCGTTTTTATATGAATGTGACAATTACAGCTTTGAGAAGATGAAAGGACTTGTCTAAAACCACTTTGGCAAAGAAAATGACTAACCTGGAATTAACTTCTGTCCTCTATCTATCGCCATATCCATCAACTTTTGACATTTCAATTTAGGGAGTCTTTTCAAAAGACCAATCTTGGGTCTTGACACAATTTCATATCAAAATACTATAAAAACGCAGGTTTACTGCGGTAGTCTTAACTTCCATGTAGTATGATAACAGTAGGGATGAATAAAACATCCTTTCAGCATTTCACTTTCAATTCAAGGTGTGCTAATAACTGTTGTATAGTAGCTTCTCCAAGATAGCTTGGTCAAGAAATATAGTACACAGATAGAATATAAACACAGCTTTGATAAGCTGTTGCTTTATGTCAGTAGGAAAAAACACAGACACAACATTTTAACACAGTAAACCTCCTAAAGAAAACAGTGCCTGCTATAACCTGCCTGCCACAATCAGGAAGGAAGTCAGTGAGGAAGAATGCCAAAGTGTCTCAGCACTGCAGCGCAAGAGAACCAGATTCCTATAGGAAAGCAGACTTCAAACTCAGCTGCTCTAATTACAAAGGTATAGATTTCAAAATCTATTTAATACCAATAAAGTAGACAATAGCATTAAAAGAAACTTTAGAAATCCTATTTATCCCTTGTGTTTTCAGTTGATGTTAATATTGTATCAGTGAGTGTTGTTTTCTCCCTGCTTCAGCATTCTGTCTGCTGTGCTGTGGGAAGAAGAGTCATTCTGACAGTTTGCTTTCAGAGTTCAGGCAGTTAATTCTCCAGTAAGAAGCAAGTTTTCTTGCCACTTACTGATAGCTGTTCCATGACTTTGAAGAGATAGTTCTTACAGATGTGCAAATAATTTGTTGGTAGGTGTTTTTTGTTTTTAAGTTTTTGCAAGTTTTTAATCCAATGTTCCAGTGTATATACTCAAAAAGTCCCAGTTGTCTGTTCAAAATAGCCTTGACCTCAAAGGGAATAAATACAATGTATTTTTGAGCCAGATATTAGTAACCATGATCCAAGAACAGGGATTCAGGTTGCCCAAAGGCATGTTCCATTGTAAGAGTGGTTATACGAGTTTAGTTACACAACAAGTCATAAATCTAGGTATTTAACAAATACCTTGGTAGGGACCACAGGTATGGGGTTTAGAGCAGAGCAAACCCTGTAGGTTCAAGGGGCACCTGACGGCACTCTTAGCTGTTAGATGGGCACCTGACGGCACTCTTAGCTGTTAGATGGGCACCTGACGGCATCTTAGCTGTTAGATGGGCACCTGACGGCATCTTAGCTGTTAGATGGGCACCTGACGGCACTCTTAGCTGTTAGATGGGCACCTGACGGCACTCTTAGCTGTTAGATGGGCACCTGACGGCACTCTTAGCTGTTAGATGGGCACCTGACGGCACTCTTAGCTGTTAGATGGGCAAAAGCTCATGTTCTGCTAAGAACACAGTTTATAGACGTTGATAATCTCTAGGATGTTAGGTCAAATACAGAAGTGGAGAATGATTGGCCTTAAGATAGATAGCCAGAAGTAATTTGGCTCTCATCTACAGCTTTTTAACTCCATAATTTTAGGTTCAGTCATTTGACCATGTGGGATCAGGTTTTTTTGTTTTTTGTTTTTTTAGTTTTTTTTCTGGTAAATTCATATTTCTTTTTTTAATTTTTATTTATTTATTATGTATACAGTGCTCTGCCTGCCTGTATCCCTGCAGGCCAGAAGAGGGCACCAAATCTCAGTGCAGATGGTTGTGAGCCACCATGTGGTTGCTGGGAATTGAACTCAGGACCTTTGGAAGAGCAGGCAGAGCTCTTAACCACTGAACCATCTCTCCAGCCCCGGTAAATTCATATTTCTTCCTCAATTCCAGCTTTGATAAGTTGGCATGGATTTATAGGAAAGTGTTGTAATAGCTGCAGTTAATTGAAGTCACACATGTGTTTTCAGTTATGATCCATTACTTATAAGAATCACTGTTTATAGATCATAAAAAAGTCATCCAGCTATACCATAATATGTGTTGATCTGAGGCCCAGGTGCTCAGAGATAAGAAATGTGCTCCATTATTTCATTTAGATACAGAACATAGAAGGCTAGGTAGGGTCGAATCCTTCCTGAAGAGAAGGCAGCAGAGAAGCTCTCAGATAGAGCAAGCTTGTTAGGGAGCACAATAAAATAAATGAAAGGTTGGAGGCTGTTGGGTAGGAGGTACAGATAGTGAAGATGTGGTAGTTTGAATATAATTAACACCCATAATCTCATAGGGAATGGCACTGTTAGGAGGCATGGCTTTGTTGGAGTGGGTATGGCGTTGTTGGAGGAGGTGTGGCCTTGTTGGAGGAGGTGTGTCACTATGAGGGCAGACGTGGAGGTTTCTTATGCTCAGGATCCCGGTAGTTCAGTGTCTCAGTCAACTTCCTGTTGCCTGCAAGATGTAGGACTCTCAGCTCCCTTTCCAGTACCATGTGTGCCTGTGTGCTGCCATGCTCCCTCTGAAACTGTAAGAGAGCCACCCCAATTAAGTGTCTCCCTTTGGAGGAGTTGTCATGGTCATGGTGTTTCTTCACAGCAACAAAACCCTAAGACAAAGGACAAGGTACAGAAGAGAGCAAGATGTCTGGAGCTTCAGCCTTCTGGTTCTGTTCAACAGTGAGCACAGTGAAGTGTCAGAAGTCAAGAGTGGGGTGTGGTTGAATTGGTTACTTTCCTAAGCTATGAGGTCCATCCCTACTAATAACTACTACTATCAACCACATACACACAAAAGAAAGAAATAGAATGAATGACAGAAATGGGAGAGCACTTATCAAAATCTTGAAGCTTACAAGCAATGTGAAATGATTTAATGACTGTGTAAAGCACTTACTTAACCTTACTGTAACTTTTTATGAAGCTAAGCTAGCAAACAAGGGTATGTAATTGCCATGAAGTGATAATGCCAGCAGCTGTCCATAGTAGGTTGTTATGTTTGTGCCTACTAGCTGATGGGGGGGGGGAGAAAAGGTTAGTCATTACACTATTATGAAAACAAGAAATATGTTTAGAGAATGGTATATATTCTGAGTTTTGTGGGTCAGAATTATTACTATATTAATAGCTGATAAAACTGGGAAGTAAGCTGAAATTACATTGTGAAACAGTTTGAAATTTAGTAGGCCATTGGAAAATAATTTCTGAACTAAACTCACATTTTATAAAATTATTCAGTGTTGTACTAAACTAGAAGAGGAAGAAACTAAAGGCTAGAGGTAAGTCATTAGTAGTTAATTTAGAAGATGAAAACAAGAAGTTAAATAAAAACAAAAGGGTAAATTTGAGTGATTATATAATATATACTGTCTCCTGTATTACCTGCTGGTCAACTCACATTTCATCTCTGATTCTAAGGGAAACAATAGCAGCTCAGAGTAAATCCAAATGAAAGTCATCAGGATTTGAGTGGTAAAGAGAATTAGCATCTTTATCCTGGTTAAATGTACAGTTCTTGAGTATCTAGAAGGGAGAAAACACTTGAAGAAAGGATTGACAGATAAATTCGTGTGTTGGGACAATTATCTAGAAGAGACAGCACCCTCCTCAGTTAATTCCAGAGAGCCAGAATGAAACATGATAAGTGGTCTATGCCAAATAGCAAACATTTTGAGACATTTAGTTTATGATTAAGGAGTCCTGTAAGAAATTTGAATTCTCATCTTTAGGTACTTGCAAGGTCTGTCATGTAGGAAAAGATTTAAATATATTAAACTACCTTCATACATAAAAACTCTTTTGTAAGTTGTATATAAACTACCTTCCGTCTGTCCGTCCTTCCTTCCTTCCTTCCTTCCTTCCTTCCTTCCTTCCTTCCTTCCTTCCTTCCTTCCTTCCTTCCTTCCATCCATCCATCCATCCATCCATCCATCCAAGTGTATATTTGAGTATGTTGTATGTGAATGTGGAGGTGGGATGTGAAATACCATGCACAGAGACCAAAGAAGGATGTCCAGTATCCGTCTTTATATTTGAGGCAGAGTCTCTCCTTGAACCTGAAGCTTGCCTTTTTATTTTTTTAAATGAGTCTTAGAGCCAACAAATACTTGGCTCCCCATTGTCATGATCTGTCCCATTACTTACTGTCCTGTCTCTGTCCCATCCCCTACCCGTCTAATTGTGTATGTACTGGGGTAATTCTGATCCTCATACTTGCACAGCAGACTCTCTTAACTGTTAAGCTGTCTCTCTTACCACAACTTTTTAACATTAAATATTCACTATCAATGTGAGCTGGCTATCAGAAATACAGAAAATGTATCTGAGAAGAGAATGTTGACAGTACCAAATGTTTCAAAAAGTCAAACTATGAATGTGTTGTATTGGTAATCCTAAAAAAAAAAAAGAAAAGAAAAAAATAGTCAATGGACCACTAATAGCTTTAAACTGACATGTATTATTGCGTGGGTACTTCAGACTTACAATTATCTAATAAACATAATATAAAGACATAACTAGACTTTTAGATGTTCATGTATTTAATAGTAAGTCTGTCTTAAAATGAATGCAAATAACAACAAACTTCATTTATAATAGGTCATCATGGCATTGTTTGTAAAACAATTGGCTGGCCTCAGGCATACCTGAATTCAGACACAGCTCCGCCACTTCTTGCTCTAACTTTACTATGTTATTTGGAGTGTTGCCCCTGCCATTGATAAAATAAGTCAACACAGGATGTGCTCAGCTGTCTTGGAATGATGCAGTTTGACATGATGGTTTGAGGATAGTGAAAGGGTTTTTAAACCACTGGTGCCAGTTAAATAGATTATTTCAAAGATCAGCTGAATAATGAGTAACAAAGACCAAGTTGAAACTTGAGAAGCCAATTTGAATTGTATCTATTATAGTTTTTCTCTGTTTTAAAATCTGAAGTGCAGGCAGAGCAAATAATTATGCCTTAATGCTCACCATTTCCAATCTAATACATCAATCTCGCTGGTACCAAGTCTCTTTTCATTTCAGGTTAACAAGTCTTGCTTTATTTGTGTACTGGGCATTCATATTGAACAGTAGGTGAGCAATATATATATCAAAATACCCATGAAATATTCTCCTAAAGAATGCTTAGCAAAGTATTTACAAAGAAGAGGCTGGAAGGTGATGTGGTGGGAAAGTTGGTGAGTTCCTTTCAGCAGTTATGACACTTAGTATTTTTAGTAATCATAATATAGAGTTGCATCCGTTCCTTCTTCTAATTATAATGTGCAAGGACTGGTTGCATATGCTCTGACCAAAGTTCTTGGCACTGAGAACCCTAAACAAAGCGGCAGGCACTAATTACCTTCTTTTCCTAATCTGCATCTGATGTGCCTTTGAACCATGGTACCAGTGAGATTGATGTATTAGATTGGAAATGGTGAGCATTAAGGCATAATTATTTGCTCTGCCTGCACTTCAGATTTTGAAACAGAGAAAAACTATAATAGATACAATTCAGATTTTTGGCTTCTCAAGTTTCAACTTGGTCTTTGTTATTCATCATTCAGCTGATCTTTGATTCTTGTGGTATTCTGAGAAGACTTCCCAATCATTGGGAAGGCTTTTACTTCATAATGCAGGAAACTGGATCTTGAATTAATGTTTTTTAGAGGAATTTTTGGTGCTTGTAACCTTATAACCACACAAATAAATGGATATGTCTTTATTTTCATGAAACTCAATAAGCATTTGCTTGTATATAAGGAAGCAAGTTAAAGTGATTTGAAGATACTTGTATAATTAGTTAGAAAATGTAAACACTATAAAGAGAATTTGTTTTTGTCAGATTCAACCTGCAAAGAACAAATCATATGGCCCTGGACCTCTTTGACATGCTATTACCTGAGTTTTCTTGGCAATCCTAACAGAGAAGATAATAAAAATGAATTTTGATGGAAAGTGATTCGTTAAACTGTTGAGTGAGTGAATCTCAAAAAGAGCAAGTAACTCAAAGAGAAAATATCAACTCCTTTGACTGTATTGACCAGATTTATTTTTATCCAAGGTCTTGGCCAAGGGAATGCCATCTCCTAAAAATAAAGATGATGTACTTTATTTTTCTCTTCTTGAATTTGAATTGTTTGCTTTTTTCGCTCCTTTTCTGGCTGTTAGTTAATGCACGGAGACATCTCTTAGCTTATTCAATTACCATTTACTTACCTCCCATTATCACCTGTCTATTTAATGAGTATGTAGTGAGGTTTGGATGAGATCATGAAATGATTAGTAGTCAAGCTGAAGCTAAATGATCTCAAGATCACCATATAATAACGTAGCTTTACCTTTTGTGACCATAGGAACTTCTTTGTACTTCAGTTTCTCTATCACATGGAAGTAGGATTGATACCTATCTTGTAATTGTAATGTTCTGTACTACAGAGCAAAGAATATCTCAGTAGCCAACATCAAACGCCAGTCTGCACTTCCACAGAAAAGGATTGTTCTTGTGGCCTAGCATCTGCCTGATTTGCTGCCTCTTGCCTGGTGGGGAAGAGGAGCATGCTTTTAGCTTTTCCCAAATCTCTCATTTCCCCTAGCAGGAATGAACTGCAGAATGATAGCATGTTTTTGCTTGTTGAAATAAAACATGCCCACCAGTAAAAAAAAAAAAAAAACAACGAAGCATTAATATTTCATGTGGGAACATGACTTAGCTTTAACCATACTCGAAAGCTTTGAAAGTTTAAAATCAAATGAAGAAAGAAGAATAAACCAACTCAGCTCAGAGAAACATAGTTTATTACAATTCAGTAAAGGACCTTTTCCTAAAACTTGAAATGGTTGCTGGTAGTCATATTATGTCATCGTTTACTTCTTAACTTTGGAAAAACTTCTGTGGTCTTAGATGTGATTGTCTAAAACTTAGGTTCTGATCGTCTCCAATGAATTGCCTTTTGTTTCCTTCATAGAGTCAGGGTTGTTGATAGTAATTGTATTGCTGCTTCAGGACAGAAAGAAATTTTAATTTGAACACATCCGCTCAGTTGCTAAAAGGTAGTATGTAGTTTGCAGCACTGTGGCTCCTCGGGACCTTCCCTTCGGCTTTCTAGTGTCTCAGCCATATTGACTGCTGGCCTCAGAGGAATAGTCCCCATTCATGAACATCCCGGGTTGCCTTCCTGTAGTATCTTGCTATTATTCTTCATTGGAAATAGTTTCTTGTTACTGTTTGTGATGTGTGCATGTCAAGAAGGGAAATGTGCATATGTGTGGTTGTTTATGCACAGGTCAGAGGAGCATTTGGGTATCTTCCTATATTGTTCTTTAATTAAGTCCCTGGATACTGTCTATCTTGAGACAGGACAGGGTTTCTCATTGAACCCAATAGCTAGTTTGGCTGACCAGTTAGCGCCTAGGCTCCGCCTGTCTCCACCCCACATTGCTGGGGTTATAAGCGCACATAGCTATGTTTGACTGAGGATTCAAATCCATATCCTCATGCTTGCAGACCTTGTACTCTGGTTCACTAAACCTAGTCCCTTTTTAAATTTTTTTTCCTCTTAATTTGTGTCGTTTTATAGACAAGACAGGGGAGGGTATACTGTATTAGTTTTTTTTTTTCTTCAAACCTTGCTTAATTGGTAATATTATATAGGAGCAAGTCACAGAATTTTCCCTTTGAGGATTAAAAACTAGTTAGAGCTTGGAGAGATGACTCAGCAGGTAAGAGTACTTGCTGCTTTTCCATAGAATCTGTTCCTAGCACCTACAGGTTGGCATACAACAATCTGTAACCCCTGTTCCAGGGAATCCAAGTTTCCTCTTCTGGTCTCTTTGAGCACCAGCCATGCACACCCCTTGCATACATGTAGTCATATATACAAAACATTTATACACATGAAGTAAAAAGAAATCTTTAAAAGAAAAAAATTAAATCTGGATTCTGTTCCTTATTTCTTCTCTTTATTCACATTCTTCAGCAGTACTTTTGATTGATAACTGGTGAATTACTCTGTAGTTTTGTCTGTTAAAATAAAAGTTATAAAATCTTACTCTGTATGAAATCTGTCGTCTTCCCTCCCAGATAGGCTCTTATAGAATTCCATCGTGGCCTTGAACTTAAAATCTCATTAGGTGGCTGAGGATGACATTGAAATACTTCTGCCATCCAAGTGCTGGGTTCACAGACATGCTGGACTACTGAGACCAGTTTTTTTAGGCTGCTGGAAATGAGAGTTAGTACTAGACAAGCTCTCTCCCATCTGAGCTATGTCTTCAACCCAAGTTGTATATTTTCTTGAGACATTATATTGTTTCTTAAAAATCTGTTCATGGAGGAACAAGATGGTTCAGTAGGTAAAGGCACTTTTAAACGAAGTTATTGAGGTGTATAACTATAGCCCCAGGATGGCCTAGAACCTAGTGTGTAGTCCAACAGCAAACTTGCTATTCTCTTGCCTCAGTTTTTGAGTGCTCGGATTATGTATGTAGTATGACAGCTTGTTTATCTCTTAAAATCTTAGAGTTGTGGGGTTTGAATGAGATGCTCCTTAGTTGCAGACATTGGTGTTTTCAGAAGTCATGTTCTACCCCTAGTTTGCCTTTTTCTCTGCTTTCAGCTTGCACATCAAGATGCGATCCCTCGGCTTGCTTCCATAATTGCCGTATCTGCCTATTGCCACACTTCCCTACCATGATGGTAATTCTTATGCCTCTGGAACTGTAATCCCAAATAAATTCTTTCTTTTATAAGTTTCCCTGATCATAGTGTTTTATCATCTCAATAGGAAAGTAACTAATATAGCCAGATGTAATGACATACACCTAAATCCTAACATCCTGGAAGCTGAGGGAGAAAAGTATTCAAACTTCGAGGGTAGCCTGTGCTACAAAACAAGACTATAATTTAAAAAATGATAATAAAGAGAGGTGAATTATATCTCCTTGGAGGCATATAACATGACTGACATACTTTATTTGCAGTAAAGAATTCTAGAAAACTAGTGCTGCGAGAGTAGAGACCAGCACTTCACCCTGCTGCTCCTTTACTTCTTTGCTTTTCTGCAGACAGCTTCCCCCATGCTGGACATCTAAGGTTATTGCCATTAAAAGATGTGTCATTCAGCTTATGAAACAAAGGGAAATGATGGTGTCATGATTGTATGCATACCCACCAAAATTTTCTTTCTTAAATATATTGTTTTTATTTATTGTATATAACATTTATATAACATCAGCTGTAACCTTTGTCCCAGTTTAAAGCTCAGTAAGAAACCAAAACAAATGAACACGTTGGGAACAGGTGTTTTTGTTTGTTTGTTTGTTTTGATTTTTCTCTAGCTAGCATGCATTGCTGGACAAGGTCCATGGCATCTTTTCCTAGGACTTTGTCAGGAGAGAAGTGCAGAGCAAACCAGTTGTTTCCTTGACTGACTGACTCACACTCACTTTAAATAGAACATAATGTAAGTTATTTGCTTATCAGGATAAAACTTGATACAATTTTATATTCATGCACAAACAAAATTAACATTGTCCTCTTATAACTTTATAAAGGCTTATAACCACTGTACGTTCTGTTAAAATCATGAGCCTGAAATGGTGTTGCTTTTTTCCCCCAGGGGAGTTTTACAAAGAGTGTAGAGCAGTCAAACCATGTAACTCCAGAGAAGGGGGAAAAACAATGACTAACTTGGTGATATAGCCATTTCCTTAGCTATTTTTAGGTTCATTTGGGAGCTAAGATTGATTTTTCTACAAAACTCCTTCAGACTTTAATAGTAGGAGACAGGTTTCATATTCTTAGTGATTCTTAGGTAGCACTTTTGGGATGGCAGGGAGCACAGGACAGTCTGTTTTGAGGAGGGAAGGTGAATCCTTACGTGTTCATAGGAGAATCCTGGTTCTGGTGATCTGTACTTCATAAGTACTAAATATGGCTTTTCCACTGAGAGAAATTATTGAGAGTAAAGTGTTTAAAATCCATATTCAGTTTGTCTTAAAATATTTCAAGAGTTTTGAAAGAGAAATTGATTTTATACTAATACTCTATAAAAAAATTTTAACTAAACTCTAAAATTGACTCATTGTCCTACACACAGGAGTATGGGTGTTACTCTGCACCCTTCATAAGCTGTTTTCCTGGTAAACAGAGGTCAACAGACTCTTCTGTAAAGGGCCCCATGATAAATACTTCAGAGCCAGGCAAGTCATACACATTTCACATACCAGCAAGTGGGGCAGGCCAGGCCCATCTCTGAGTTTGTGGTTATCGTGGACTACAGAGTGAGTTCCAGGGCAGCCAGGGCTACACATAGAAACTCTGAGGGGATTTTGTTCATTTGTTTTGTTTTGTTTCTTTAATGGGTGAATAAATAAATACTTGAGGCTGTGTGGACCGCATATGGTTTCTGCAAAATCTCTCTTCTTCTGATGCATATTTTAAACTTGAATATGCTATAGTATGCTTCTAGCTACTCATTTTGAAGCCTTAGTTATTGAAACAGCTTTTCTCAGAATAAGTTTGAACATTTGGTATGATTGGCGTCAGCTTCACTGACATCTTTTTGAGACTCAGTCTCTTCCAGAATGATCGGTGAAATCCATGTTTGTTTTCGTCTCCATTATTTAGATATGACTGTCTTATTAGTTGGTTTTCTCACTGGTGTTACCAAATGCCTGAGAAGTACTGAACACATCAGCCCACATACATTTTGTCTTTCTAGTCATCTCATGGTAGCCCCCTTAAACGTAAAGAAAAGTGAAACCCTTGAATAGAAGAGGCGATGCAAGAAAGTATTAGGGATTGTTTGCCCAAGCATGCATAGCACAGATCTGTACCCAAGGGGGTCCTAGAGCTGAAAAGATGTCTCCCAATTAGTAACCATTTATAAGTGAAAATTTAATATTCTCCAAGGGAGTCTTTCTGGGGAACCAACGTACTTTTAGGGGTAGACCCCATGCCCAGTAGATGCCAACAGAAAACGAACTCATCAGCATCTTTGGAGGGTCCTTGTCTCACAAGGTCCTGTCAGGAGCTCTTTCTCCCTCCCCAACCCCTCCAAAATTATCTTTTTTTCTCTCTTTTATACCATGGTCCTTTGCATACTTATTACAGCTTCTGTCTTTTGGGGTTTTTTTGGGGGGGGAGGGAGGAATTTCTGTGTCTGCAAACAAATGGGTCTCTGCATCGATAGCTGATTTTTGGGCATTTTCTTGTGTTCTTTTCCTTCTGTTTGTTTTATTCTATTCCAGTGTTAGTTGTTTTTTGTTTGTTTGTTTATCTTATTTTATTAGTAACCTTTAGATGCCTGTTTGTTTTCTCATGAGAGAAACAGAAAGGGGGTGAATCCAGATGGGGAGGTAGGTGGGAGGAACAAGGAGGAGTAGAGAGGGGAAACTGTAATCAGGCTATATTGTGTGAAAAAATGTATTTTTCAATAAAAGAAAAAAGTTGCTTGTTGGTATCCTAACTTGGTTTTTGAGCAAAATCCAGTATAAACTCATAGTAAATTAAAATAACAGAAAATAGTGTTAACTATTAAAACTATTAAATTTTTTTCTGGCCACAGGTTTTCTTGCCAGGTTATACATTTATTTCTTGATACAAATCCTGTTTCAGAGTCCAGGGGTTGGCATGTGTTTTAGTTTGATTAGTTTGATGATTTTTTTTATTTATGTTCCAGAGAACATTATTAAATAGCTAATTACTAGGAGTTAGAATTCAAAACTTCTTAAAGACATGTTCGTCTCCCTTGATTTCATTATTTCACTGTATAAAGTGGGTCTTAAGGCCTTTCAGAGCTACCTAAGAAAATTTAAATCTTCAATTTCCTGTCCTTGGGTTCAGGAAAGAATGGCAAATCCATCTTCCTGGCTTTTCCTGAGTTCATAGTACTGCCTGTTCTTCCCTGGAATGTCCCGCCCTTCAACCTGCCTAACAAGCCTCACCCATTTTATAAAACTTACAAGTTTTATATTTCTTTTATTGTTGTTGTTGTTTTTGAGACATGGTCTCTGTATATAGCCTTGGTTATGTTGAAACACTATGTAGACCAAACTGGCCTTTTTCACCTAGTACTGGGATTAAAGGTGCAGGCCACCACTCCTAGCTACTCTTTGCCTTCTATAGCAACTCTCTTCCCTTTTTATACCTTGTGAGTAGATTTGTGGTAACTTCCTTTATTTATGCTGCTTATTTTTTTGTTCGTTTCTCTTACATGTCTTTGTCACTAAGCCGCATGCTCCATCTGGGCAATGACCAAATTTGTCTTTTATTAACCTTAATACTTTGACTTGCTTGACATAGTATGTGCTCAGTTTAATATTGCTGGATACAGATAAATGAAGGGCTGTGAATGTGCTCCTACCACAGATTCCAAAATGCACACCTTAATCTCTACATGTGTGTTTTAGATGGTCATCCATTTACCAGCATTGTTTGTATGCAGCCTGTGCACTCATAGCACAGCAGGGTTACTGAAGCACACTCTGCGGAGATAAGATGAAGGAGGCAATTGGAGCAGGTCTGCCTTGAGATTAAGTTCATGATACAGTAAGGCATGTTTTAACACCTAGCTACTTTTAAAACTAAAAAAAAAAAAAAAATAGAAATGTGCCTCCTGTCATGCATGCCTGCACATGCAAAGACACACACACGCACACACATGCACTCATGCATACACGTGAGGAGGGAGAATGATAATTTAATTTTAAAAATTAAAGAAAGCTCCAGTGAAGTGGCTCAGCAAGTAAGGGCACTTGCCACCAAACCTGAAAGGCTGGAACCATTATGATGGAACCAACATGGTAGAAGGAGAGAACTGATTCCCACAAGTTGTCCTATGGACTCCTGTGCGCACACACACACACACACACACACAACACACTCACACAATCATACATAAACAGAGTAAATGAAATATCTTTAAATAAGTGAATTTAAAAGGTATTCTTTCAAAATGAAATAAAACTACTTTTATTGAATATAAAATATTTTCAAACTGCAGCTTTCTATTTTGAGCAAAACTCAAATGTGAAGCTTACAAATGGGCTCTCCAGGGTCTGGAGAGATGGCTCAGCAGTTAAGAGCACTGGCTGCTCTTCCGGAGGTCCTGAGTTCAATTCCCAGCAACCATATGGTGGCTCACAACCATCTCTGGTGCCCTCTTCTGGCATGCAGGCATATATGCAGGCAGAATGTTGTACACATAATTAATAAATAAATGAATCTTTACAAAAAACAAATGAGCTTTCCATTGTGAAGAAGCTTACAGACTAGGTTAAGAAACAAAATGCAAAGCTATAGGGAATGCTTAAATATTTATGTTTCAATTCACGACCCAAGAGGTCTGAAAGAAATGACAGATTGCGTGACACATCACCTTAAAACCAGAAGCAGAAACAGTCTTGACTCTGGTGGTCTGGTATTATTCGTACCGAATTACTAAGAAAATGCTTAGTACAAGCATCACCTCTGAGAGGAAGAGATTTCTAAAATTAGTACCTTTTCTTCTGCTGAAATGGTTGTAACTAGGGGATAATTGCCCCTCTTTCTTGAATATCTAGAGATACTTTTAGCTGTCAACATAGAGTATTACTGGCACCTACTAAGGATTTCTGTGCACAGGCAAGCTGGCCTCTCAAGGCAGGTTATCTGGCCCATGCAATACTGCTGGATTGAGAAAGATGGCTTTCTGGTATTTCTGGTTTCTTACTTCCCTGCCACTTAGAGAAACCCTATTACCTGGGAATGTTTATGTCTGCTTTGTTTGTTCTTCGTCATCTTCTCAACTTGTAGACCATGCACCTACTTATTCAGTGCTTTCTCTGATTTGCTTTTCCAACCTAGTGACCAGGTTACACTGGTCTTATTCATTTCTAGTTTTAAACCACAGGTAGGGAAATTGTACTTTGTCCCTTAATATTGAAAAAGCCGCTATTCTGTTGGCTTTCTGTCTTTCTTCCCAGATCCCCGACTGTGGCTGTTCCCCTATCCCCTCTTTGGACTTCTAACTCTGCTCTGCTTTTTCTGTTCTGACTTATTGCCTACCTGAAATCTGTTAATTTGATTTGAGTACATTTTATTCATTTACTAAGATTCTTTGAATATTATACATGAATTATTCTTAGTCCTGAGATATTATCACCAAATTGATTATTCATTCTCCTTTCAAAAGTACATGTTGATTGAAATGTTTAATAGCAGTTCCAGGCCTTGTTCTATGGAACACTCTTTCTGCTAATGTAGGAGATACATCTCTTCTTCAGTAATTACACTTGGTGACACACCAGCATTGAAGTTTATTTCAGAAAAGTAGATGTCACGTTTTGTTTTGTCTACCTTTTGTCTTAGCACTAATGATAAAGGACTTAAAGCGATCTACTTTATTTAAACTCACCTGATTTCATTGTCAGGCCAGATTTCATGGAGGTGAATAGAGGACTTTGAAGTATCAGTTTTTCTAGATTTCTATCTTTTCCTGTGTTTGTTTAATAGAACAACAGAATGAGACAAACCTGAGGAGTGCCTCTATCTTCTCTCTCTCCTCCACTGAAAGGACTTTCTCTCATGATAAGTGGTCAGCTGGGGCTAATAATTCTGGTATGCACAGGAATAAAGGAGGAATTGACTAGTGTTAAAGGAAATTGGGTGCTACAGATGAATTTATCAGTCATGTTTTCTATAATGTATAGTCATGATGGAGGAGCCTCTTAATATTTTTCCCTTTTTCCTTTTTTTTTTGTTTGTTTTTTTACAAAGTATCATTTGTAATGAGAAGAAAGCAAATCAGTTTGCACATGAAGACAGCCTGGTTTCTTGAAGACCCATGCTCCGAAATCACAGTTCATTCCTTTCTCTACCTGTTGGCAATAACTCTGCCCATTATTACCTGAAATCATCTAGATAGTGTAGATTTAAAATCAGCTTCTGTTGATGGAGGCCGCTTGTTCGTTCCCAGCTACCCAGACCCGAAATAATCATGCAGAAACTGTATTAATTAAAACACTGCTCAACCAATTAGCTCGGGCTTCTTATTAACTAACTCTTACATCTTAAATTAACCCATTTCTATTATTTTGTGTATCACCGCAAGGCTGTGGCTTATTGGGTAAAGTTCCGGTGTATGTCTCCTTCAGCAGCTACATGGCAACTCCTGACTCCGCCTACTTTCTCCCAGCATTCAGTTTGGTTTTTCCACCTTTCTCTATCCTGCCCTGCCAAGGCCCAAGCAGCTTCTTTATTAACCCATGATAATAAAACACATTCACAGCATACAGAGGGGAATCCCACATCACCTCTCCTTTTCTGTCTAAATAAAAAGGAAGGTTTTAACTTCAGCATAGTAAAATTGCATATAACAAAACAGGTATTAGCGAAAATTACAGTTATATTTATATATATACTTTATCTTTTATCATAACTAAGGAAAGCTGTAATTATAACTACCTGTTCTTGAATTCCATCAAAGACCTCAGAGGGATATAATAGTACCTAAGTTAACAGGAAGTGCATTGTAAGCAACTTCCGAACCTCTAGAATTGATACAGACGTTTCACTGCCTGGACAGTCACCCAGAGTTCTTCTGGACCACTGGTGCATTCATCTTCAGCCTTCAGACCCCTAGTATCTGACAGACTTTTCCATGAAGCATAAAATTTCAAAGTCAGTTTCGCCTATATTGGCAGTCTGTCAATCACTTTTTTTTTCAAACATTTTATTTTTTTTTTTTACTTTATAAATAATACCATTCAAAATTTCCACCTCCTCCCATTTCCTTCCCACTCCCCCACTCACCCTCACTTTCTTCAGCAGAATGTCTGGCAGACATTTCATGAAGCAGGAACCCTGAAGGACTGTCTTACCTTCTTTAGGCAAGGTCAGCAGTCATTTTTTCTGTGGAACCTGCATGTCCAGTTTATACAGCATACCATCAAGCAGTCCAGGCAAGAGGCAATTTGTCACATTGAAGGCAGATTCCATAATGAGTTTCTTCAATACCCATCAGCCTCTCTGAAGTAATTGGTGCTGCCAGAAGCAGATGTGTCTCACTGTGGAGGAAAGTCTTAAGTTCTTAAAATATTTTAAATGCCATATTCTCTAAGTCTTTGAAAATTTGAAGAATACTTATCCATATGAAATATATCTTTGTACATCTTGAAAACCTAACCAACATGACTAAAAGTTTGGTTATTATAAATGACTATTGATTTGTATTTCTTAATTATACATTACATTTTTAAATGAGTTGCACAAACACAATACCTTAAACAAAAGCGTTAATATACGTATAACAAAATTGACCTTAAATTTGTATCAATAAACCAAGATCCAAACCAGTGCAAAGTATTCATCTCTGTAGCATTTCCCCCTTTAAATGAAAACAAACATTTATAAACAGTATTTGGAAATTTGGGTGTAGTTCTTTCCAAACTGCATCCTACTTTTTGTTGGGCCAAGTATTTTGGGTGGTTTATGGAGACCTTTCTCAGTGGGGGAAGGGGTTGACTTGGTCCATCAAACCACATTAGTCTGGAAGAAATCCACAGGTTCTCATCTTCTATGGAAGCAAAAACAGAACTTCTTTTTCAAAGCAACATATCCTTAGACCAAAATTTTGGAGTCAAGATATCTTCAAAATAGGTATGTTGATTTAGCTTAGCATTCCTGTACAATGAAATGTTTCTCTGTACTTAGCTTATTCACAGTGAAAAAAATTCAAAGAAAACACAATAATATACATAATCCAAATTCTCTGTGTATTTCTCATCATTATGTGACTTATTTTTTTTTACTCCTTTAATCTATGACTTGTCAAAGACTTTACTCAAAAAAAAAACCAATTTACTTCTTTTTATAACTATTCTCTCTCCTATGCCTATGTACATTTATCCAACACCGTGACTCATTTGAGGTCTTTTTCATCTGAATCTGTCTTTATTACATATCTGTAATTATGTTTTGACCAGGTGCACTTTTTTTAAAAAAAATTTTGAATGCTAAGCAGGCGTGGCTAGCACCAGCTCCACAGCCTTTCCTGCTTGCTCCACCCATTTCACCGTTGTGGAGGTTTGTTTACCAAAAGCTCTGCATGGCATTCTCTCTGCTCCAACTCCAGGGACACAGTGGGTCTCTGTCTCCCTTAAGCAGTTTGTAACATATTGCTCACAGACCCCCATTTAAATGCTTGGCCTCGTAAAAGAGCCAGAGCTGTTTCTGCAACTAGGACGAACCAGGAAGCTACCTTTTCAAACTATGCAGTTTTTTGCTGCTGTTGCTGAATTGGGAAGACCTCTCTTAAAGGAGCCGCATAGCTTTGTCACCAGCAAACAAAGCCTATCTGAAAATAATGCGACTACCAAGAAGCTGTGCCTGACTCCTGTTTTTGTGTGTCTAGAAGTACTCTTTTTAAGCTTTCTTAGGCTTTATGTAATGTACATTGCTGAATGTTTGGGTGCCATTTTGTAGGCGGAGACTGTTCGATCCTTCCTGGGCGCCTAGACCTGAAATAATCAGACAAACTATAATAATTGAAGCATTGCTCAGCCTATTAGCTAGGGCTTCTTCTTAACTACCTCTAACATCTCAAATTAACCCATTTCTATTTTTCTGTGTATCACCACAAGGCTGTGGTTTACTGGGTAAAGTTCCGGCACCTGTCTCTTTTGGCATCTGCATGGTGTCTTCTGACCCTGCCTACTTTCTCCCAGCATTCATTTTAGTTTTCCTGCCTAGCTCTATTCTGCCCTGCCACAGGCCCAAGGAGCTTCTTTATTAACCCATGATGATAAATACATTCATAGCATACAGAGGGGAATCCCACATTAAGCTTCCATAAAGTAATGCTTTTCAGAGACATTGCACTAAGCAATGCCTTCACCTAGCCATCTCAGATGTACTTTTCAGAACTTCTAATTTCTCATGTAGCTGCATTAATTGTAGTTAGCTGCATAGGGTGACTTCAGTCAATAAATACGCTGTTCAACGTGTTCCAATTCATAAAAATGGTACCATGCAGAAGAAGTGAAAGCCTGTCTTCACATATTAACTAGCTCCATTCTTTAAGTATCAACTATAATAATAAATGTTCAGCTAGTTGTGTGTAGTGGGACTTGGCTGTAATTCCAACATTCAAAAGGCCAAAGCAGAAAGATCCTGGATTTGAGGTCAGACTGGACTACATAGCAAAACGAATATTTGTTTTTAAAGGAACTTCTTAACTGATGGATTGTGTTGGGCAAAGGACTTGGTCATGCTCATTTTGACCCATTATTGGCTGTTTCTGGAGCTACCTAGAGCCCCACAGTTTCTCTGATACCTACTATACCATGCCTGAGAAGGAAGTCAGCAGCTAGCACTGTGATTATGTAATTTGAAGGTAAAATATTAGCAAATCTTCATAACTGTGGATGTGAGCTACATCTGCCAATCATAATTAATACTGTGTTTTAATGCTTGATCTATAGTCTTATTCTCATATCTATCCATATCTCCCACATCATACCCACTCCTTGTCTATCTATCTGCCCTGACTCCTGACCCCACTTTTACTCTTGTGTTCAAATAGGGAAGATAGGATGGAGTGGGGGATTCGAGACAGAGTTTCTTTGTGTAGCCCTGGCTGTCCTGGAACTTGCTTCATAGACCAAGCTTGCCTCAAACTCAGATATCCTCCTGCCTCTTCCTCCCAAGTGCCAGGATTAAAGGTGTGTGCCCCCACAGCCTGGATGGGAAGATAAGATTAATTTTTTTTATGCTCCTTGTCCCCAAACATTACCCATTCCCGTTGCCATTTGTGTTTCCATCTTTCCAATGACTTTTTCCTATCAATTTGTATTTTTTTGTATATTAATGGTTAGTAATTCTTTTCCAGATATATGAATTGTTTTCTTACCCTAGTTTTTGTTCTTTGTTTAATGTTGTCTTTTACTATAGAAGAGCTCATCACTGTATTTAAATTTAGCAATCTTTTACCTTATGGTTTTTATTTTTGTCTTTATAATCCCTTTACATTAAAATTATACATTTCAATAATTTTTATTTGAGTCTGTGTGTATGCATGCATGCATAATGATATTCCCATAGAGACCAGTAGATGATATTGAATACCCTGGACCTAGAATTGCAAGCACTTGAGAGCCACTAGATGTGGGTTCTGGGAATGGAACTCCAGTCCTCTGAAAGCAACAAACAATGCCAGAGTTAAACTTGCAAACAAAACAAAAGTCTCTTTAAAGTACTGCATTTTTATGTTCTTAATCAGTCTGGGGGGTTTTCGCTACTAACTTATTTATACATCTCCCATGCAGCTGGGGACTGTGGAATACAGGGGTGTGCCTGCTCTCTGTAGTGCAGATGCAGTCTTCTCTATGCTTGCTTTTGGTGGGCATGGGGTTGTTTGTTTTTTAACCTAGACAGCCTTCTTGGGCTGTGATGCCCTTTCCTTTCTTCCTGGACCTGGAAGTGTGTTGAAAGGGGAACTAGTTTTCCATCCTTTATTAGCTCTTCCAAATATTAGAACTGCTGTCACATAAAAGGTAACCCTGAATTCTAGTCCTGGATACCATCATTACATGCTAGCTTTCTTAATTTGTTAGTTCATCAGGGTTTGGTGTTATTCTCTCTATTTTTGTTTTGAAACAAGTTCTCATGTAGCCCAGGCTTGCCTCTAGTCCTAGAAATGTAAGTCTTGAATGTATATGTCTCCTTGTTCCTTCTCTGGAGTACTAGAATTTCAGATGTGCACCATTCCACTAGTTTTATGTGGTGCTGGGGATCGAACTGGGGCATTTAAATGCTGGCCAAGCACTCTCCTAAGTGAGCCAGAGCCCCAGCCTCAAGCTTAGATTCTTCAAAGTAATGCTTAACATCATTAACAATTTGAGTCTTTTATTTTTTCATTTTGAGCTTACTCTAAATTGGATTTTATTTTTAAGGGAATTTTAAATTCAAATCCAGTTTTTTTACATTCTACCTTTGATTTGGGCTTGTGTAAGAAAACATTTTAAATAATGTTGAATTCAGCATTAACTTCAGACATAAATTGTAATGTTTGTCTTATTCATGTTAGTAAATAAGAAATTAGTCATTATCTGGAAAAAATGCATGGTTCATTTATTTTTATAGTCTTTGCTTGCTCAGTCTTTAATTCTTCTGAGAATACCAGTAAACTCCGTGTGAATACAAGAGGTTTTAGAAACCTGAAGCTTTTAGTAAAACCTTGCTGAAACATGATTGAATGGAGAGAATTATAAGATCTGCAGATAAACACAGTGTTGCTGATTTTCGGTACGGCTGCCATTGGTGTAAATACACTTAAGATTTTACTGTGCCTATCTTTTAACAAGCAGTATACTTCTCGACGTGTAGATCAGCTAGTAGAGTGCTCTTCAAGCATGTGCAACACTGTGAGTTCAAGCTCCAGCACTGCATAAACCAAGTGGTGGTGCACATCTATAGGCTGGTTCTCAGGAGATTGAGGCAGAAAGATCAAGACGTTCAAGGTCATCCTCACTTAGCTTTATCGAGCATCGCAGTCCTGAGGTGCCCTCAGTTGTCTGCTTGCCACCACAGGAAGCGACAGGGCTGGGAGGGAAAGAGCAAGTGTGGATGAGGCCTGGAGAGCAAACTCAGTGAAATCCCCACCATAGTTTTTCTAGTACCTTTCTGTAGGATACCTGAACTTGTGTTCAGTTGAGCCATTTTGTAAAAGGTGTTTTCCTCTGTGAGGAAATAAAGAATACAAAGAATTTTGGTTACATTTTCATTACAGTCTTAGTTATTTGAATTAAAACAAACACATGAATGGTTGGCACAGTTCTCTAAATCATGTCAGTCAAGTAAAAAGCAAAGAAACAAATGTGGCAAACTACTGAGTATTTGATCAAAATTGTTCCTTTTTCTTGCACTTGCTTTCTGTCCTCAGAATGTAATCTCTGTTGTTAAAGTTATTTGACTGATGAGAATCACTCTACAACCTCTCACAAAAACAAAGCTCTGTCAAGTCTGTATTATAAATTTCTGACATTAAACTAAATTATTTAAAACGTTCATTAAAAACTGTAGATTCAACTATTAAGTAATTCTTGCTAGGTGAAATAATATCAATAGTAGAAATTTTAAAATATATGTATATGTTATTGTGTCCACACAGTTTTATAATCCACATTACATAACTAATAAAATTCAAGTTGATTGATACCTTATTCAGATGGACATCTTATTTCTCTATGGAAAGAAAAACAAAGCAAAGTCCTGCCAACAGGGCATTTGGGGTAGGATTTCCCTCTCTTGCTTTCTCTGCATCCCTCCCCTTTGCTAAAGCATCACTCCACTAACTGTTCCTGTCAGTATCGGTGGCGACAGCCAGTCTGACCTGACAGAAACCCACACTCTTTCTCTGTCTGGAGATGCTGGTAATTTATCTCACCATCCCCAGTTCCTCTGTGCCTGTCTACAACACATAGTGCCTCTTACATGTATATGGGAGTTGTTGGTAGTTCTTAGAGTAACTTAGTATAATTTTCCTGAGCGTGTCACAGAAAAGAAAAAATCATTTTTTCATCTAAGACCATTATTTCTAAAATCCAAATATTTTCTTCCATGAATGCTGTAAATAGAATCAGGTTTGTTTGTTCAAGGAACAGTATGGAGATTCCATGAGAATGAAACATGGGGCTGGTTTCTCTGTTGCAGAAGCAAGGCTAGCTTTGTCTTCAGCAGCCCTGTTGGAAGCATTGCATGTGGCACTGAGTCATGAGGGAAGTTGCATTGCTTTCTACAGCTTCCCTGAGAATCATCTGAGAGCCTGGGGGCCTTATGTGTTCAGAATAGCAGTGTCTGTTACTTATCAGCTTGTATTTTAAACAGTCCTTACAGAGCCTGAGTTGACAGAGCCGAGAGCATCTTAAGCAATCTGGTAGAACATTTCTTTCAAAATGTGTTTGCCACTGGCTACTCAGCTGAGTGCTGCGTTCTCAGTCTGCTGTGACACTCTGGGTTTGCAATGGCTCCTTCGTTGTTAGACTTGGGTCGTGATGAGGAAGCAAGCCTGTTAGTTCATGTATGAAGAAAGTTCCTGCCCAAGCATGCTGTACTCTTGACAGAGCTGCTCTTTGCCTGTTTGCAGCTCGGATAACTTGTTAACCTCTCCAAGACAGGGGAGCTATGACAAGGTGTCAGTTACTTTCAACAGTAAATAAATCACAGACTTTTGAGTTTCTTTCTAATAGCAATGATCCAGTATCCCCACATGACTTTCTCATTCCATAATTTTGAATCATAAGCTTTTTGGTGAATATTCTACCTTCAAAGTAGAACATTTTAAAAATACATTTTAGATAGCCTAGTACCCAGAGGAAAAAATACTGTTTTACAGTAAAAGAACACTAAGTCTTTAACAACATGAGCTGAAGGGGAAAAAAATGAAGATATATTTGAAATTCTATCTGGCATTTTCTTTACCAGATCAGGAAATATAAGTCATAGTCTGAGCATTTTTGTATTTGAGAAGTAATTTTAAATATTTCAAGAAACTCTGTTGTAAACAGTTTAACACTTGCTAGATGTTCACCCACAAGTTAGAAATTTGGGGGAACTACGTTAAATTTACTCTGAGTAGTTCCTCACAAGTATGTCTTATTACTTAGCCTTATTAATTGATTAATATTTAACAATAATCCTTATTTGGCAGGTCCTATACCAGATTCATGAGTTGGTCTTTTTCATTAAAGCAGTAGAATTTCTCTATCACTGGTTAAATACAAACACTATTTTATTGAGAATAAAATAGTCTATAAATATGTTGCACTTAAGTTTGCCAGTGTTTATCAATTAGCTCAGGACTTTGCAAGTATGTTTTACAAACATGCTTTGATGAGCAAAACCTGTTTCACTTTTAGTTCCGTGTGTTCTGCTGATTTCCAGAACTGTTGGTTGCATTAATCCTGAGTCATACAGACTGAAAAAAAAAAAAAAAAGGAACGAAGGATGGAAGAAGGAAAAGCCATATGGCTCAGGCCTTTAATCACATTTCCTACAAGGCTCAAGCTAGAAGTTTGTTATGATTTTGATGCTAGTCTGGAATACTAAGTGAGACCTATCTCCAAAAAGTAAAATAAACACACACACATACACCACTTCTATTTCCTAGTTGTTTAAATGTTTTAATGGCCTTAGCCCATTTGCTAATTAGACTGTTCATTCATCTACTATTGTTTTGAGAGTCCGTCGTGTATTTTAAATATACATCGTTGGCTGGATATTTGCAGGTTTTCAATATTGCCCTCTATAGATTTGTCTTATCTTCTAAAGCTATGGTTCCTCAGCCTTCCTAACACTGTGACCCTTTAATACAGTTCCTCATGTTGTGGTGACTCCCCCACCATAAAATTATTTTCATTTCTATTTCATAACTGATTTTGCTACTGCTATGAATCGTAATGCAATTTCTGATATACGATCCCTGTGAAAGGGTTATTTGACCTCCAAAGAGGTCATGACACACAGGTTAGGAACCACTGTTCTAAAGAGTAAGAACCCATTACTCATTGAGTTACACTACTTTGCTACAATTGTGACTTTCTCATAAGGGCTTATAAAGACCTTCCAGTTTCTTGGGAAGTAGACATGACTTAGAGCTGTTTGAATTTTGTGAGTGTCTGGATGTATTTAAAATTGGACCCAATTAGGTGCTTAAGCTGTTTCCTCTACATTGCCAAAGGTACTTTTTAAACATTCAGAAATTCTGCAAGTCTATTTTTAAACAGTTAGTAGCCACGTTGGGAGGAGTATTACATGTTAGGCGAGCTGGTACTAATTCTGAATTAGTGTTGTCTCCCCTACAGTGAAAAAAACATAATATAGTAAAATATTCATAGTCCTTTACTAGTAGAAAGTACCAAGAACTGTGTAAGAAAATAATTGAGGGCCTTGAGAGATTTATTTTTTTTTTGTTTTTTTTTTTAAGATTTTTTTATTTTATTATGTGCACAGTGTTCAACCTCTATGTATGCCTGCAGGCCAGAAGAGGGCACCAGATCTCATTACAGATGGCTGTGAGCCACCATGTGGTTGCTGGAAATTGAACTCAGGACCTCCGGAAGAGCAGTCAGTGCTCTTAACCTCTGAGCCACCTCTCCAGCCCCCCCCTTGAGAGATTTCTCAGCAGTAAAGAACACTGGCTGCTCTTTCAGAGGATCTTGGTTCAATTCCTAGCACCCACATTTCAGCTCATAATTATAATTGTCTGTAACTCTAATTCCAGGGGATCTGATTCCCTCTTCTGGTCTACAAGGGTACTGCACACACATGGTACACAGACAGGCATTTAGGTAAAATATCCATACACATAAAATAATAAAAAAAAATCCGAAAGAAGAAAATTGAAGTTTGTTTTTCTTTGTCAGTACCCATTGAGGTAAATATCATGGATAATTATGACAGTATCCTCTTGCTTTATGGTTTGATTAACTTGTATTTGTGTTTCTTCAATTTTATTCAAAATGATAATTTTTCAGAATATAGTAACAGCATAGTGATATGTTAAGTACTTTAGTGGTGTGTATTAGACCATGAACTTCATAATCAGATATTCTTGATTCAGTTTCCACATTAATTTGGTAGCCATATGACATTGGCAATACTGACTCAAATGTAAGATTGTGATAGTGATAATGTATTTTTCATAGACTATGAAGTTTGTATAGAAGTGGTATTTATAAAGCATTTAACATACTTTGCCTCACTATAGTACCACTGTGCTATGGGCACCTTCGAGGTTGTACAGATCCTAACTGTAAAGGAACATTTGCTTGGTTGACAGGCAGAGGAACTTTCCAGAATACTGTGACCCAACCTTTCCGATTCTATTGAGACTGTAACTTGAGATGTTTGTCCATGTGTCTTTTTGTTTAAAGTGTTATGTTAAATTTGAGGAATATACTTATAAATTATTTCCTGACAGCTGCAGAGTGTTGAGAGACATAGTTTAAGTTCAGGTGGTTATCTCCTGAGGCTAACAGGACGTATATTATATGTACCTGTATGCTGTATGTTGTTCACTTAGCTGGATGAAGTACAGTATAACCAAAAAAAATGCCTGAAGAATCTTTGATGAGAAAATAGAAAATAGGAGCCAGTGACCTTTAATTTTGCAAAAGTTGGCATAGTTTTGTGTTGCTTCTTGAGGTCTCCTATCCTGGGTAATAGTATGGAAGGGCTATTATAAAACTTGAAACACAGCAAAGAAAATTATCTGTAGTGTCTCAGCAGATCCAATGTCGATACGGTAGATTAGTGTCCTGCCCCCTTCTGCTCTGCAGGAGGCTTTACTTCCTGTCTATCAGTGCCATTGTGTGACATAGAATTAGGAATATTTACTCTTTAGTCTAGCTTAAGCTTTCTTCTCTCATGCTGTACAGTTATTTACTCCAACTATACTTTTTTGTCTATTTATTAAAAATGTTTCTATATTTGCAGAAAAATGATGATGATGATGATAAAAAGTATTGAAAAGTTTCCTAGATTTTTTTCTTTTACTATATGATACATTTCATGTACTGAAGAACTTGACTCAAAAGGAAGTCTACTTGTTGAGCCAAGCATACCATCCTGCTAGAGGCATAGATTACAAAAGAAATGAGTCTTTCAGTGGGGGAGATGAGGTGATGGGGAAGGAAAGTGTGGATTAAGACAATGTATACCAGAAAGTTCTTTTGAAAATTCGCTTCTATTTCACTCAAAAGTTCTAGATTAAAAAACCAAAACGAAAACATTATTTTGTTCAGTGTCAAATCACATTCTGGCCTTCAGGTTTCTTAGATAGCATTCACTCATACTATTTACATTTTGTTTCTACATGCAAGCAATGAATAATTTGATGATAAAATTCAGAAAACATGGGTTTCTAGAAGGACACTAAAGTTATTTTGGGGATTTTATTTTTATCTTGCTTTGTTGTTGAGAAATGATATCATGTACCTGAAGTTGGCCTTCAAGCTGCTCCTCCAGGAGCTAAGGCAGGAGAATCACAGGAGCTAAGGCAGGAGAATCACAGGAGCTAAGTTCCTTGTATCAAACAATATTAAGTGATAACCATTGTTTCATGGTTTACTGTGGTATTCTCCTCACACTCTTGAATTTCCTCTTGCCATTGTGAATGTTATATGTGTTTCTCTGTAAAAGGTCAGGGTTGGTTGGGGTGACACTATAGATTACAGAGCCTTGGATTCCTTTATAATGGGGTCAGCCAGTGGGAAGTATCAACAGCAGACTAGAAGGTGACAGAATATCTGGATGTGTCTTCCTGCACATGTAACCCTGTCTTGCTAATTCATTTCTGGCATTATCTATATATATATATTGATAATACTGGATCTTCTGTTTTATTCTTTCAAACTCCTCAGCAATGATAGCTTCCTATAGTTTCTATACATCGTATCTCTCTGCATTCCTTTCTTTATAATTCCAGTTTGTTCTACCCAGCTTTTTTTTCTTGTTTGATTAATAGTCTTCCCATTTACTTCATTTATTATTTATTATTTATTCCCATTTATTTCATTGCCTGCTCACAACTTTGAATGTCTTTCTCTTAACCATTCCAGTTTTCTCTTACTCTTGTTCTTTGCCCTTGAGTATTTATTGTTTACAAATAATTTAGATCTCAAAAAAAGTACACCAAAAGATGATAGGCAAAGTGACCACCAAAGAGAAAAGCAAAATTCTACTGAAAGGAGTTAAACATAACAGAAACATTGGCATCTAGTCTTAGTTTAGGAATGATTAAATTTTATTGATATTTTTAACGTAAATGGTGAATCATTCAACAAGAAGTCAAAGTTATAGGTGGCTGTTTTAGTCCTCAAAATAAAGTCTGTATACATAAGTATGTATTTCCATATACATAAGTATGTAATACACTAGGCAGGAGAATAGTCTCTGCAGCCTGTTTTGGATCCACATTGTTCCACTTCAGTGTACTTGACTGCTAATACCTTGATGAAAAGGCACCTATTAACCTGCTAGCAACTCAGACCTCAGCGTATTCATTAAGTACGGGGAGAGGTTGGCTGGTCTTAGTAAGGCATTATGTATAAGCAAACATTCTCAACCTGTAAGCATCAGGGACAGGTGGAAGCTGCAGTTGCTAGTTTCTGTACACTGTGCTCATTCACTGGCTTTTGGACCACCATTTCCTGGGGGTCCATCTCTCTTGAGCCTGACACATAATAGGAATAACTTTGCCTATTTAACATCAGTGCGAGCCCTTGGTCTTTGTTATGGCTGTGCCCATGTCAACAGTATACATTTTTAAGAGACCACACCCCAGTGGGCTGGTGTCTGTCTTTTTTTTTTTTTTGAATTTTTTATTTATTAAGTGTATAGTGTTATGCCTGCATGTACACCTGCAGGCCAGAAGAGGGCGCCAGATCTCATTACAGATGGTTGTGAGCCATCATGTGGTTGCTGGGAATTGAACTCAGGACCTCTGGAAGAGCAGCCAGTGCTCTTACCCTCTGAGCCATCTCTCCAGCCCCAACAATATACATTCTTAAGAGGACTTCACTGCCTCAGGGCTTTCTCAAATCCCTAGACTTGACCTTGGTCAAGACATTATACCTCTTTGAGATATCATACGATCTCTGGGTTCAGTGAGAGATCCTGTCTAAAATTATATGGTAAACAATTGAAGAAGCCACACAGGCACACACAAACCATGTATGTACAAAGTTATAAATGCATTATATAAAACTATGTTTGGAAAACATGTTAATGGAGCCTTTTTTCTTTTACTATTAACACGTATTATATCCTTTATGTAAATATGAATTAACTTTATGTTCAGAGAAACCATGAAGTTGTTTTAAAACCAAATGTTGTATTAGTGATATGGCTCAGGGTTAAACATTGTTACAGCACAAACCCGACAACCAGGGTTTGATCCCTGAAATTCATAAAGGTAAAAGTAGAGATCCAACTCCACAAATTATCCTCTGCATTCATATGAGCATACCTATACAAACACATTTAATTAAAACTAAATCTTTAAAATAAAAGAGGGACTGAAGAGATGGCCGAATGGTTAAGAATGTGTACTGCTCACAGTAGACTAGAGTTTGGTTCCCAGCACCCAGGTCATGTCGCTTGCAACTGCCTGTATCTCCAACTCCAGGGAAATCTTATACCTCTGGCCACTTCTGGCACCTGTACCCATATGCACATATTCTACAGTTATTTTTTTATTGCTGTGATAAAACTCCATGACCAAGTCATCTTATAAAAGACAGTGTTTACTTGATTTTATGGTTCTTTGTGGGTTAGAATACTTGATGGCAGAACAAATACATACTCACCAATGAGGGACGGAATATTGAGATGCCTGAGATTTAACAGGGGACATCTCGTTCAAACTGTCACACACACACACTCACACACACACACACACACAATTAAATGTCTTTGTACAAGTATAATTTTAAGTAGATAAAATGTTTCTGTTTTTAACAAAATGTGCATAGCCTTGCAGGTTATTAACAATGAGACTTTTAACTTCCGTGCATGTAAGAGGAAGATAATGATAAATTGAGTGTAAATGTCAGGCATATTCCCATTCTACCATCACATGCTTTCACAGAGGCCCAGACTTTTTGTCAGCAATAAATGCTGACCAAGATTGGAAAGATCAGTGGACCCAAAAAGTGGACCAGCTTCGGTGAGATGATCAAAGCATTGTTGGCATAGGGTAGAAAGATAACGGCCATTGAGGACTGTTTTTAGTCTTAGTTTTATTTTATGGTGTATGTTCATATTGAGGGGGCATCATGGGATCCTGTACCTGGAAGTCAGGTGACAACCTTAGGTGTCAGTCCTCACTTTACTTACAAGTTTCCTGAGACTGTCTACTTCCTATCTCCATTAGGGGCATGCTGGACTTGTCGAGGTTTGCACTACAGTGTCCAACTTAGTGGGTTCTGAGAGTCTGAACTCAGGCCACCAACCCTGCTCCCTGCATCTCAATCTCACATTGCAGTGTAACTCTCTTACTGAAGTCAGGAAAGAAAAGCATTTCTCTATTCACTTAAAATTTTGCTTCCAGAAAGTTACAGAGGAGAAAATCACTTGATTAAAAGTGAAATAGCAATTTAGCAAAATACTCAGATTTTCTGCTAGCTAATTTTTTGTCAGCTTGACACAAGCTGTATTCATCTAAGAGGAGAAAACCTCGATCAAGAAAATACCCTCATAAGATTAGGCCAGCCTTTAAGGTACTTTCTTAGTTAGTGATTGATAGGGTAAGGCCTTCCTATCCCATTGTGGGTAGTGCCATCCCTGGGCTAGTGGTCCTGGGTTCTATAAGAAAGCAGGCTGCACAAGCTATGAGGAGCAAACCAGTAAGCAGCACCCTTCCATGGCCTCTGCATCAGCTCCTGCCTCCAGGTTCTTGCCCTGTTTGAGTTCCCGTCCTAACTTTCTTCTATGGTGAACAGTGCTGTGGAAGTGTAAGCCAAGTAAACGCTTTAAAAAACAGTGAAATAACAAAGGAAAGCCTTAAGATGGGGAGCTGACAGAAATAGCGTTTGAGCTGAAGGTGTGTCCATGTGAGTCACATTCTTCTTGCCTACCCCAGAACCTCTACCTTAAAACAAAAGTGATTTTTCTCTGGCTATTCTTAGAAATCATAACATTCTTAAAATAGTACACTGCCATCTACTCTGAGGGGTTTAAAACTATCCTAGCATGCAGCATGTAATTTTGAGCACTATGGCCTCCCATACCTCATCTTATGTAATATGAGGCAATAAAAGTCTATTTCTGAATTATTGAGAAAGAAGAAAGTAGCATATTACCAGCTGGAGCTACAGAGGTTCCCTGGGACTTAGAGTAAACCCCGAATTGACACCAGACTTCCTCTACCTAAGACAGTAAAATCTGAAGTCCTGTGTAGGGTGGCCTACAGTGAATGCAAGTACTTGGAAAAGTTTGTTTAAAGTGCCTCTTTTTCAAAAGCAAGGAAGAAGAAAATCAGAGGGTGGGAAAAGGATAATAATGTATTAGATCCTCGGCTAAGATTACCATCTCCATATCTGCCCCTGAAGACTTCAAGCTTTCTGTAACATTCTTGCTGTGAGGTACAGCAGTGAGTCTTACAGAAAGTACTACATAGATTTTCTGTATGATCTGACTTCTGTTTAGGTGTGATAAAAGCTGGCAACTAATACAAGAAAACAAGAGTTTCACTTTATTGAGGTACACACTGGTCTGTCTATGAACTTAAACGTATCTAGAGGTGTTTGTTACAGAAAGTTACCCATTTTGCCTTGAAAAATAAACTTGCAGTTTCTCTAAGAGGTGATCCTTACACTATTATCTCTACTTGACAGAGGTGGTTTTATTAATCTAGTACCATATTAAATCATGTTAAATTTGGTTTTTTGATTGCTCTTTCTTTTTGTATGTTTATGTACATGTTCGTGTGTGCACATGTGGATAGAGTGCACTCACACATGCATGTTCTTGTGTAGGCTAGAGATTAATGTCAGGAGTCTTCCTCTGTTGCTTTCCGTCCTGTTTTTCCAGTTGCCTTTTTTTAAAAAACAAAAACAATTTTTATTTTATTTTCAAGTTTTTCCATCTTATTTTTGAGATAGAACCTCTCACGAAGCTGGAACTCTCCCAGTGTCTCAGATTTATTGAATAAATTAACAGCCACAAAATCTCCAGAGATGCTAAAAAGGAGGTTCTTCAACAAATACTACACTGGACCTATATGAGGGAAGTTGTATGGGCACATTAGAATGAATTGTGCACAAATATTGAAAAAGAGTAATCTTTTTTAGTTACTGTAATAAAAATCACTTGATATGAGGTCTAACTTTTTAAATTTCTAAGGTGTTGGTGGCTTAAGGGACAGTACTTATTTTGTTTAACTGAAACTGTGTGCCTGTTGATTACTAATTCTCCATGTTCCTTCTTTCCTAGCCCTTGGTAGCTACCATTCACTTTGTGATTCTCTTAAAGTGGCAACTTGCCTTGTCTCCCACAAGTGAAATGTTTTAACTATTTGTCTTTGTGTCCTTATTTACATAATTGAGATTACTTAAATGATTAAATAATATTTGAATACAAGTTTTCAGGTGTTGATATCACTGTGTCTCACCTCTGTCCTTTTAAGACTTAAAGCCCTCTAAACAGATGGAAGACTTTGCCTGTGGATTTAAAGCAAAATCTGAAGTATAAATAATCTATTGGCCAAGAGCAAAATGTGGTACAGAATAAAACCCTATTCAGAGCCTCCAACTTTTGAAAAGACAGAGGTTACCAGAGTGATATAAATCACTGGAAGCCTGATTTCAAATATTATTTAAGCATTTGGAGCAATCCTAATGAGCAGAACTATAACTCAGATTTAGAGGATATGACACAAGAATAGACACAGATAGATGTGAGAAAATAAAGTAGAATAAAGTGGGTAGAAATACTCAAATTCATAAAGTTTAGGTATGGAAAATGAAAAATAAGATGCACAGTTCCTGAGTGAGTTGATGGAAATGACAGCTTTCTGAAAGCTAGAAATGGAGCTAGAAATGGCACAGTTGGAGGGAAATTGTGCGCTGTGTGTTTTAAGTAACTTTGTGCCTGTCAGATAGGCAGTTTGACACACAGGCCTGCAATTTCCAAGGAGAAATTGCATTGCATGAGTGAGGAGTGTAGAGAAAGCTATCGCTTATTCACCTCTTCAGCTGTTAGTTAAGAGTTGGTCAAGCAGTAGCTGAGACAAGATGAAGTGTTAGACCAAGGCTCCTAGTAACAGTAGACACCAATAGAGAACAATCTGGAAAGCTGAGAACTGCTACAGCCAAGGGAGCTGAGTACTGTATCCATCTGTTAGTTGGTGGGTATACAAAAGAATGCTTTTGATAGAAATTGTTGACCTTTTGTAAAATTGGATAAATATTTAAAGCTGTAGTTTTAAGTAAAATCCTTATTGAACATCTTATATTTATATAAAAACCTTATTTAAGTGAACCAAAAGTAAATGATCACTGAAATGACATCAAGAAGAAAGACTGAATAACGAAAAACAAATTCATTCACACATTTCAAATAAGTGAAGTCTGTCTGGTGGGAATGTCCTATCCATAGTCCTATTAATTTTAGTGCTCTGAGCAGTGTTAATCTAATGACCCATGTAGAAGATGTTCTTAAATGCTTTATTAGGAGAACGTGTTATGTTTGTAACACGTACAGTTTCAAAGCTTCCAAACCTATTTAAGATTTGAAGTATTTGGCTAGAGATTACACACACACAGAGAAAGAGAGGGAGGGAGGGAGAGGGATCACTATCTCCAACCTCAGAAGATGTGTAATTGCCACTACTTCTGTCAGAATGTCACTGGCCTCTAGCATCTGTCCCTTCAGATAATACTTGTCTCCCCTTCTCTCTCAGCTCTCTCTTCTACCCTTCCTACTTTTTTTAAAAGAATAAGAAACTTATTTCTCCTTTCTTACTGAAATTTAGGCTAAAAAAAAATAGTTAATAAAAATCATCTGCCCACATAGCACCAGCATGCCAAGTTGAGTATTTAGTTTGGAAACCATTCCTTCCCAACTGCTTTAAAAACAGGAAACATCGCTGCTAAAGGGTAGATAGCGCCCTGTTGCTGGAAAGGAAAGATTGATTTTACATCTGAGTATATTTTTATGCAGTAAGATGATTTCTCCATTTCCACACACGTTTCTGTGTTTATATTGCGAAAATCTATTGTCATTATTTCTGCGTGTATACATACTAGTGTGAATATGTTAAAATACTTCAAAAGAGCTGGGCGATTGTGGTGCATGTCCTAATTCCAGCACTTGGGAGGCAGAGACAGGAGGATGTCTTTGAGTTTGAGGCCAGCCAGGGCTACACAGAGAAATCCTGTCTTGAACCACCACCACCCCACACCCCCGCAAAAAGAAACTTCAAAAGATTTTAAACGTGGACTCTTTTTAATCTAGCTCAGGTATATGACAGAAGTGCCAGACACTTCTGAGACTGTATTCCACACTTAAGATTGTTGTCGTTTCTAAAAGTGTTCTTTCATTAGCCCCATCTTTAAAAAGGGTGAAGTGTTCAATTCCAAGTATAGCACTTCTTAGGAAAAATAGGGGATGATACCAACTAGTCTACAGACAGTTTTTCTCCCGCTTTTATAAAGAAATTATATTTTAACTTACATTATGCTCAAGGTGATAGCACCTTGAATGTGGAAGGCACAGTTTAGTAATCAAGGACTGAGGGCCCGGAATCAAAGTGTATTCACTCTCCTGCTCGTGTCCTTTTGACTTGACAGTTCCTTGGTTTAGGCTTCTTCTGTTTTTATTTTCCTTATAAACTATTTCTGCATGTTGTGGAGAAAACTGCATAAACGCCACAGGAAAGAACTTAACATAGTTGAAATATGCAGTGGAAGCTTGGTGGCATTATTATAATTATTGCTCATTATTCTTGATCTATTCCATCCGTTAAATCAAGTGTGGTTAGTTTTGCCTTCTGGCTCTTGATTGTCTCAGTTGGTGTAGAAGGCTTCTTAGAGTAAGTAATGCCCTGTGGTTCTATAATGACCTTTATATCAAATGAAGGAAAAGTACTTTCCCTTGAGTTAAAGATCTCACTTCTGCTTGAGAATCTCTGTTTCTTTGGCTTTGAGCCTTCACTTATTTGTATTGTGGGGCAATAGTTAAATATGGAATCTAGAGCAAGACAGACACATTGCAGTCCTGACTTCACCACTTAAAATATCATTTAGGCAAGTTAGGCACTTTGTAAAGTGGGAGTAATAATAGTGCCCCATTCTTGGGATTATTAACTGGATTGTGAAATGCTTAGAATAGTGTCAGGAGTCTGGAGATTTTCATAGCCAAATACTATTTTTACTGTCCATCGTCATAACCCTACACACCCTCTTCCCTCTTAACCATAGCGTATGGTATGATAGACTGTGTAGATCACGGCATGGCTCTTTATAAACACAGAGGTTGAGCATTTGCTCTGGTCTGTGCTCCACTTGGAAACTGAGTCTTGAATGTGAACACAGTAGGATTAAAAAAAAGCAGAGAGATTTGGGTTTGTAATTAGTTTCGGCACTGCTCATTTTAACGTGTACCTCTTTGTTATACACAGTATATTAATATGAGGCCATAGCTGTATATTTTCTAAATATAATAAAACTAAGAAAAAGAACTCAGGTTACTTTTGCTAATGTAACAAAAATTTGACGTGAACATTAAAAATTTAAATTATTAGAAAAAGTAACATAATAAAGTTTAGTTAGATCAAAGTTTAGGGGCTGGAGAGAGATGGCCCAGTGCTTGCCACAGAAACCCGTGAGGCATGAGTTTGATACCAAGAACCAACAAAAAACACTGAACATGGTAGTATTTGCTTGCAGTCTCAATACTGAGAAGCCTGGAAGATTCTTTGGAACGGTGGCCAACCAATATCGCTGAATATGTGCACTCCAGGCCATCAAGAGGCCCTGCTTTTGAAAACAAAGTGGATGGCTGTGGTAAAGAACGTCACTCATTGCTGATCTTCAGCAGTGTGTGCATATGAACACAGAAAGAAAGAGACCCATAGGAATGTTAATATTGCAGATGCATGCAGCCTCATCCATCTCTTAAAGTTGAAACAAGCATGTCCTTTGAATAACTGTTCTCCAGTGGGCCTTGGAACATGAGCAAATGCATTTCTATAACATGTACAATAGAAATGTGACTAATGTGTAGGAGAGATACAGAAAATGAAAGGCATTTTCTTCGTATTTACGTCAGTGGTTTGGAGGAGTGGAGTATGAACAGTACTGCTTCAGCAGATACTCCTGGAGAATAGTACAGTCTTCTGGGAGCTGTAAGGATATGGAGAGGTGGTGGAGAGCTAAGCCGAGAACTGCTCACCACCACCATCCACTCATTCAGCCTGTGGATGTATTGATTTAGAATATCATAAAACATACAATTGTGAGGGATTTTCCTGCTCCTTCCTACCTTCTGGAAATCGTTTCACAACGTGAAGTTTATAGGGATACTTGAAAGATTAGTTGCATCGTTTTTCTCCTCCTATAGCTTTTCAAAAATCAGATTCCCATTATATAATGGAAAAATTAAAATAATTCTAGATGTATGGTACCTTGACTTTATCAAAGGACCTGTCCTTTAGATGTAGGTGAGAACTCGTCAGGTTAATAAAGATTGGAGGCTGAGTTGTTCAGTTTTCACCCTTCAGGCTGCAGTGCTCTGAGGTGCATTCCTTCTGAACACCTGCTCTCACATGCATCAAGTCTTTTCTTGCACAGTACTATTGGGTTTTTACAGACCTGAGCAAGCCCAGCAATAGATAGAAAGCTGCAGATTGATTGATTTGTTTTAGTACAAACACATGCTCAGATGTTGACACGTAGAAATCTGTTTTTAAAAATTGTTTTTCCAAAAACATTGTAACCCTAGCTCCTGGTGCTATGCCTGGCACATTGTAGACACTCAGCGGATCTGCTTTGGGAACCTCGGGCTGAACAGAACTATTGTCTGAAGTGCTGTATCATGAATTTAAGTACTAAGGAAGTTTCACTAGCATTTGAAGGTGAAGTGGCTAATGAGGATTCTGATTGGCAGGCACTATTTTTTTGCATAATCACCAGCTTATTTAAAGGAAGGAAGGCTTCTGTGTCTTTATCTCCTTTGCACAGTGAAGAGGTATGGTCAGAAGGGGTGTCTGGTAATGAATTAAGTCCTGTTCCGTGAAATGCTGTTGTGCTTTATTCCTGTATCTTGTGTGCTGCATCTAGAACCAAAAACCAAACCTCTCACCTGATTAAAAGTCCTCCACAATTGTCTGTGAACTGAGATTGCCTAATGTATAATGCTATTCATGCCTATGGATTTTTTCCAACTGCCTAAAATGTATCTCCATGATCCTGTGTATCCTCCACCAGTGTTTCCCAGGTGTGTTCATCATCATAGATAGAAATCACCATCCATTACTGTCTTGGTCTTCTGAAGCTGAAAGAAGCAGTCTCTTGGGAGTGTTCTGCCCCTGCTCTGCCCATTGTTGGTGTGGAATATCTCCCTGAATGGACTGCATGCCGCCATATAAGTTCATTTGCTCACAGAATTCCCTCTGTAGCTCCTGGCCTTCTCAACATGGTAATCTTCACTTTGTGATTTATGGCCTAACTCCTTGTCATTAGAAAATGTTTGTGGATATTTTAAATCTCTTTGACCTTTTTGTTTGTTTCTAGAGTATCTTAAATAAATAAATCTTAAGTTAGAAGTTCTTACTTTGCATTTTCTGAGCCAGTTATAATAATTTGGTTTTAATGTTAATTACCTAATATATCAATAATGATTTTATACTTGTTAAGTTTTTATTACATTTATTTATGTGGGGTAGTGTGGGTGGTGGGGTTTGAATGAAAATGACCCCCATAGGCTCATATGTTTGAATACATGGTCCCCAGTGGGTGGAAATGTTTGTAGAAGGTTAGGAGGGGTGGCCTTATTGGAGGAGGTGTGTCTCCCTCAGCCGCCTTTTGGTTGTGTCCCAAGATGTGAGTTCTTAAATCGTATATTCAGACTGCTCCGGTACCATGGCTGTTGCCTCAAGTATTCTCTTTTATAAGTTGCTTTGATTGTGGCCATAGGAATAGAAAAAGTGGTTAAGACTCAGTGTGTGTGTGTGTGTGTGTGTGTGTGTGCATACATGTGGAGGACAGAGGAGAACTTAAAGGAGTCAGTTCTCTCCTTTCACCATGTAGCACCTGAGGACCCTCAAGTCCTCAAGCTTTATAATAAACACCTTTTCCTGCTGAGCTTTCTGGCCTAATTATGGACTTTTAGAAAAGACAAATAAAATGATAGTGAGCAGTGCCTTGAGTTCTAAGAATTAAGAAGCATCTTTCTCCCATAGATGATACTTTCCATTATTTTCAAATATACTCATCTCTAAGGAAAGTATAAACACATGCACACTCTAATGCTCTAAAGTTAGACTGCAGATTCAAGAAGGACTGCTCACTTGAAGGCTGTAAGTGAAGAATTAGAAAGAGGTTGGAATGAGTTTTCTGAAAATAAGTTGTTAAATGATTCAACTAGAATGTTAATTCATTTAGGTGGATCTTTTGCCCTCACTTTTAATGTAGCCTGTAAGATTATAAGTTTAAAGTCCAGTTATGCTCACAAGAGATTGTGCTTGCACGATAAGGGGGGAGAGGGACAACTCATTCTGAGTAGAGAAGTATGTGTGAGGACAGGGAGGCAGCAAACCCTGTGGTCAGTTTGCAGCAGGAGCTTCGGTAGAGGAAAAGATTAGGAGCTGCAGATTGGGATTTGATTAGAAACCAGAAAATTTATGTTTCAATGAAAGCAATCACTTTATGTAGTTACGCATATAAAGAAGAGGGGAGACAAGGAACAAAACAAGACTGCAGGCAGAAAGTGTCCAGCAAGGCAGTTAGTATCCCAGGCGGCTTTATTGGCTTGCTTAACTGAGAAAGCATTTATTAAGTGGCTCATGTGTGCCATGGTTGAACAGATGAGTGAGTGTGGTTTCTGCCATTCCTTTCAGCCTGCAGTCTGTTGGGAAAAAAAGACCATAATTAAATACACAAATATAATGAAGGACCCAGTAGAAGCCATGATGTCAATTAGAGACTTGGGAGTGGCATTAACCACACATACTGCTTTGCTAGATTTAGAGAAAAAGAGGAGTGACAGAGAGAAAGCCAAGATTTCTCTGAAACCGACCAGAGCTGTTACCAAGCTTTACCGTCTCCCCTGTTCTGGAAGTTTTCTCCATGAATGGTGGGTGACTCATTGGTCTGTTTTGATTGAGAGGTGAAGGCCTGGCTGCCCTTCTGTACTGGAAGAGTGCACACCCTGTACTACAATGCCCTTTCTCACTTTCGGTGAACCCGAACCAGTGGGTCCTGATTTTTCTGCTTTTTGGTTTTGCTTCGTTTTTGTTGTTTTGTTTTGTTTTTTTCCTAGACAGGGTCTCTTCATGTAGTCCTCACTAGCATAAATTCACAGCAGTCTTCCTGTCTCAGCCTCCTTAGTACTGAGATTACAGATGTAATAACACCAATTTTTGTTTTAGACTATCTATTTTAATATTTTGAACTACATGAGTATTTCTCATGTAGTTTTAATTTACTGAGTAAATTAAATTCAAATGTTTGATAAAGTCCAAATTTGCAAGTGTTAAATTTTAGAGCTTGTGAGACAGAAATGGAAGCCATGTAGTTGCTACTAGACTTTACAAAAATATTTGCATTGTTTTGAATTGTTTTTGTACAAATCAGAAAGAGAACAGGTATTTGTTTTATAAAGAACATGTTTTCTTTAGTGGTCATGTATTGTAAGCTATGTAGGATGCCATGTAGACCCTTAGAACTGGGGTCTTGGAAGCCAATTTTAAAGGCTTTCTGGCTCTGATAGATAACCCTTGCTTAACATGTACAAAGTCCTGGATTCCATTCTTGTACTGCAAAATATATACACACACATGAATACATACAAAGGTCATGTAGTGATACTGTCATTCCTTATCTGGGTACAGAAGCAGAATTCAGTGACACCCTCAAAGTGTTTACAAAAGTGAGAACTTTGCATATTTAATATTTGAGGATGCCTGTCAGATACACACTGCCCCTCTGATTAGTACCCCTTTGTTCTCATCCATAAAGACACCAAGGCTGTTAGAGGTGTACAGACTTGCCCAAAAACTTAAATGAGTTCTTAGAAAATTCAGTTAGGGGCTTGTAAGATGGCTCAGCAATTAAAGCATTCTTCCCTTGTTCTGATCCCCAGAAACCTATGTAAGTGCTGGGATGTTGTGATAGCTCTCCTGTCACTCCATTCAGTGAGTGTAGAAACATGAAATCCCCAGAGAAACCTGGCTGGCAAGACTAGCCATATCAGCATGCTCTGGGTTTGAGTGGGAAACCTTTCTTCAGTGACCTGTAAAACACACGTACCACATGTACATGCAAAGTGGAAAAAGAAAGAAGCAGCAGCTTGCTCTCTGATTGGTTTTTTAATGCTGTTTTGATGAAGGCGCTACAGCATCCAGTGTGACTTCATAGCTGGGAGAGTTCAGTATTAGAAAAGACCTGGCCAGCTTCTTCAACAAGTACTATGCTGATTTCACAGAGTACTCATCACTCAATATATCTACCCTCATATCCCAGAACAGTACTTTAAAAAAAATCTAGGAAGGGTGTTAACTCATTCATTGTTCTACAGGAAGGAAGGCTCTTTCCTGCTCTTTTTAAAGCCTGACTTTCACTGACAAGATTAGACCAGAAAAGGCCTCTCTGGCAGTAGGCCCAGACATTTTGACATGCACTCAGCCTGCACTGCCCTAGAGCAACCTCCACAGAGCTGAGCACAGGTGCATGCTGGACGATCCAGCACTAGCCAATGTTTATACTCTAGTTATTGCCGTGTTTTTTTGTTGTTGTTTGTTTTGTTTTGTTTTTTAAGCATTAGAAAGGAAAATTTAAACTATCAAGAAATTTATGGTTTTGTTTTTGTTTTTTTTTTTTTAAGAAGAAAAGGTTTTTAAAAAAAAGACCAGCCTATTTACAGCTGTATCCCCAACAACTAAACAATGTCCAATCCAAGTCGTTATTTGGGCAACAGGGAAAGACTTACTTACCTTTGCTTTCTTTCTCTCTCTATCTGTTTTAAGTTTCCACTTGTAACTCTAGTTCCAGAGGATCTGACTCCCTCTTCTGAAGTCCTTGGGCAGCTGCACTCACATATAAATATCAACACAGAGGCATACATACATACACATAGTTAAAAATTTAGAAGCATAAACCTTTAAGGTTTTTTCTGCCCAATGTTTCGCATACACATTTAACTAAAGTGCCTTACTCCTGTTAGCACTAACCGGACTGTTTTATTATCACTAAAATGATCCACACACATTCGCAGACTCTTGAGTATTAGCATTGTGGGTTAATTGAAAATTAAGAAGTGATTACTGTGGAATTGAAACAGTTGTAATAACTGTCACTTGCATTTAGAGCCAAGACATACGGTCGCTTAGAAATTGTCATCTCTTATGTGATTCTTAGGTAAATTCTGAAACTGCTTAGTCAAAGAAAATAGTCTTTTCAAAGAGAGGAAGAAAACATAACAATAAAGATGTGCGTCAACACACCCGGTTTCAGTTTCTTATTTAAAATATCTTATGGAAATTGCATGCAATCTGTAGATAAATTTTGGAATAATTATCTTAGTAATATTGAGTATTCTAATCTATAAGCATCATATAGTTATTTAGATCTTTTTAAATTTCTCCCAAGAGTGTTCTGTGTGTTTCAGTAAAGAAGCCTTTGCTTATTTTTATTTCTAGGTTGTGTTTGAGTTTTAGAATGTATTTCAAGTAAGAGATCCTTTGCTGTTTATTATGTAGCACCAATTAATTTATTTAAAAAAAAACGCTAAATTTGTACTGTGTGGTCTTTGTATAGTTTATACTTTTTAAAAGAATTTTCATATAAACACATCCTCTGAAGATTTTTTAAATGTCCTTTATCACTTTACATGGTCTATATAGTCACTCTTTCTTCCTTACTGCTTTTTTAGAATCTCCAGTATAAGAGATGGTAGATAGCATTCATTATTTTAGTGTTAAATATGTTGCTGGCTTCAAGCGTTCAGTAAGAAAATACCTTTTATCATATTGAAGAAGATCCCTTCTGCTCTTCGTTTCTTGAGAGTTTAGCATCATGAGTAGGTCTTGAATTGATTGTCAGGTGCTTTTTCTGCACATATCAAAATGACTGTAGTGTTTCTACTTTTTTAATCAATACAGTGAAGTACTCTGATTAAATTTTAAATGCTAATAACCCAGCCTTTCCAGAGATAACTTTTAGTTTTGATTACTTATCCATTTTGTAAATCAGATTCTGTTTGCCAGTATTTTGAAGATTTGGGGGTCTATATTTATGAATGCCATTTTTCTGTAATTTTCATTCTTTGCCAAGTTTGAGGTTGATAGCCTAACCTTAAAACAATTTAATGAGTATGCCTCTTTCGTGTTCTGAAATGGTTGTATAATTTTAATGTTTTATTTTTTGGATTTGGTTTGTTGTTGTTTTGTTATGGGCATTGAGGCTTGCTTCCATTTCTCTTAACATGGGGCTTACTAAGTTATCCTGGCTAGTTTTGAACTTCTTCTGTAGTCTAGATGGGTCTTGAACTTTCGCATGCTACCTTGGCTCCCATCGTTGGAGGACTGGCATTCGTCAGACGACCAGCTTTAAAACTATTATTTCTGATTATACCAGCAGTAAGTTTAATTTAATGATTTTGAAAGGGGAAGGAGCCCTTACCCCTTTTTGAAGTATTTATTTCCTGGTGCTTTTCATTTCTTGCTGAAGGTTTTGTATCATTTGCCTTCAATCTGAAAGGTTCTTGGCCATTTCTGTGACACAGATCTTCTTTGACCTTCGTTGTTGTTTTTCTTTTATCTGAAAAGACTCTTGTTTGTCCTTCATTATTAAAGGCTTTTTTTGTTAGAAATAGGATTTTGTGGTAGATTTTTTTGTTGCTGTTTTAGCACTTTAAAAATGTTACTGCCTATGTATTGGGTTGGAAAGTCAGTTGTTTCCCGCTCTAATTGGCGGTGTGAACCAAGGGCCTAAAATTGAGGTGGTCTGAAGTCTCAGCCAATAGCCAACTTTATTCAGAACATCAGACAGTTTATACCCTGCCAGTTACGAAGAATCACCTGAATAAAGTACACACACTCACAAGGACAAACCGCATGTGGTAAAAACATGTTTTTCCATAGAGGCGTATGAATAGCAGCTGAAATAAACTCACTCCTATCCACTATACATGGGAGGAACGTGAAAACCCATTCGAAGAACAATTTGGAAGAAATTTTGAAGAAACTGAGATCACAATACTTGTTTTCTCGAATTTTCTCACAAGTACTCAGAATTCCCCTCAAACAACTCCATTCTTGACAGTGTTCTGATGAGTAGTGAGTCCAGTGTCACTTTATACACCTGTGTTCAAAATACTCTTGGGTTTGATGTTAGCAGTTTGACTGAAACAACTCTTTATCCTCTCAGAGCTTCTTGGCTGTGAATGTATTTTGCTTGCTTATTTGGGGGAACTTTGAGGCCCTTAGTTCTACAGATTTTTTTTGTGCCAAATTTTCTTTCTTTTTCCCCTAGATCTCTGATTATGACATACTAGTCTTTTTTAATATTGTTTCACAAGAATACTTTTGATGTAAATTTTATTACTTCATTTTTTTACTTCGAAGCTTAAGCAGTATAATATTTTTTATAATGTGTTTGTGTGTCTCTCTGACTTCACTTCTTGCTTTCTTTATTCACTAGGCTTTGGATCTGTTGGGTTTCTTTCTTTACCACCATGTGCCACTTGTTTCTTTACCTTGAATGGTCTTCCCACATCTCTGTGTGTGGCTGCTTTGGATATCTGGATATCTGTATAATTGCCTTCTCAGCAGGGCTTTTCTGATTGTCCTGTCTACCCCATTCCCTTAAAAAAAAAAAAGTACATCTATTTCAGTTTCTTTATTGAGATAAGCCATATACCATAAAATCCATTTATTTAAAACATCTTTATTGGTTCTTATTCATAGGTATTTGTATGTGTAATTGTTACCACATTAGCTTTTCACATGTATACTTTACACATTTCTTATTTTTCCTAATACCAAAGCTTTCTGGCCAGTAACACATGCTAAGTAAGCTTCCTAAGCTTCATTAGACTGGCATAATATATTGGAGGCATTAGCCACCAATAAAACACTAAAAAATGTTCAGCTGACTAAATTCATCTCTGGGTCTATTCTTTTATCATAGTTGTGCTATTTTTAGGACTCTCTGAAACAGCAAATAGCCTAATATGTATTTTTAAGAGTTATTGAAGGAAGTTTTTAAAAATGTGGGATTTTTTTCATATAAAAATACAAGTCATACATACATTTCCTTAATTGTTATCATTTTCTACTTATCTTGGCAGTTGTACAGAAAGTTTCCCAGAATACTGTTTTCCTATCCCCAGAAATCAACTAGACACTGTTTATATCTTGAAATTATAGAGTGGCTAGTACTTGTCTTATTTGTTAATTGAGGATAATAGTTATGTGGTTATTTCTGAAAAACTAGGTACTCTTTTTCTCTGCCTGCCTTTGATATGGAATGTCAGTTCTGAGCCTTGCTGTTTCATCTGTATAGGCTTTGATGCGGCCTGGAAGAATTGACAGGATCATTTACGTGCCCTTACCAGATGCAGCAACAAGAAGGGAAATACTGAACCTGCAGTTCCACTCAATGCCAGTCAGTAACGAGGTTGACCTGGATGAACTAGTTCTCCAGACTGACACTTATTCAGGAGCAGAGGTAAGATCATTCCCTAAAATGCAGGTGTAGCTCAGAGGTAGAATACATGCTTAGCATGCAAAGGGTTCCTGGGTTCAATCCCCAAGCACACACCCACGTCCCACATACCCCAAAAAGAAAAACACTAGGGGTGGAAGGAAAGTAGTTTCATAAAGAGAGGCTGCTTGCTAATAACACCTGTTTTGAATTACTGTGAATCATCAAATCTTAAAACAAGAAACCACTGAGTCACATTACACTTGACCTCTGTTGAATCTCATTGTTATCTGGCTCTGAGGATTTTTCAAACTAAATTTTTCAGTATACCACATAGCACAGTGGGAGGAACATTGTACTCGAAGTGGCTGACTCCATTAGTCTTCCTGTCTCTATTTTCTAGCTAGTCAGCTAACATACACTTTACTGGATTTTGGTTCCTTTTGTAAAATTACAAATTAGGAGAGTAGAATAGATTTTTCAGCTATATTTTATGGATATTAGGATATCATAAACATAAAGGACTTTGCAAAGAGGTAATATTATTTTTTATCATTCTGGAAAGTTCTAACTATTCCGATCTATTTTTGATCACAAATATTATTTCAAAACAATAGTGAAAGGGACCATCTGCTCTTAATCTTAAAGAACTCTGATCAGTAACTGCAGGACCTCTAAAAACCCTAAGATCACTTTTATATATGGAAGATAAGCATTTTTCCTTTCCTTAGAAAAATCTTCCTCTTAGTCTATTTTTGTTACAAAATAAAATTCCATGAAGTAATTGTGTAACTTTTTTCATTCAAACCCCCCCCCCCCATTACTGGGACTTGAACCCAGCTCCTCATGCATGCCAGGCAAGGACTTTACCACTGAACCACATCTCCAAACTTGAAAAGTATATATACCATATACTGCAGCATAGAATTAGCTTCAAAATAGCACTAAAGTGGATTATACTGGTAATTTAATATTTTAAATAAAAAAATGTATATTCTTTTAATTGTTTGTTGCTAGTAGGCAGGAGCCCCATACCCTGTTTTATCTGCTTTTGTCATCCAACTTCATAAAATGAGAAGTGATAAGCACATATAATCAGGCAGGTTTCCGTAGAGCTGTCTTTAGTGTCTCATGCAGCCATAACAGCTATCGCATCTACTCTCCACTTTGTCTTAGGAGCTGTGGCAAGTAGCTTAGGAGACATTTGGAGTGCACTGACCTAGTCCCATTTGAAACAATGGTCTTTATGATCATCTCTTTGGTCATAAGGTCAGCGTGAGCTCGTAGTTAATACAGCAGAATACTCCAGCATTTTTTGGCATTGAGTATATAACATGTCAACTGATAGGAAAAAACAAGGAGAAGAAAGTATAAATCCCTCATTTGAGCAAAGTGGAAGAGTAGTTAACTGGGTGTTAATGTGCCTTTCATATTGAACTAATTCATGATGTTCACACTTTAGTACAAAACAGAAACAGAAGAGACTGGCTTCTTCCACAGTGGGGTATTTGGTGGGATGGGAAGGTAGATCACATACACATCTGTCTGGGTGGTTGGTTGGTGGGTGGGTGGGTTGGTTGGTTGGTTGGTTAAATAGTTAATTTCACGGACATATTTAAAAAGAAATATTTTTTTTAAGTTTTAAAACTGATAACAGGAAATTTAACAGTCAAAACTTAAATTTAGACCAAAATGTAAGCTCTCATCTTTTTCTTTCTCTCTCTTTTTTTTTTGTCTGTCTTTTTATCAGAATGACAACAGTGCTACAGTGTTTGAAGGCCAAAATTAGGTTTGATTTTTTTTATATATAGTAAAATGAATTTAAGATGATAACCTCAGTCATCTGCAGTACTGCAGACAGTACTTTGTGAACTCTGTTGTGATTGATTTTCTCCCTAGCGTAAGGCTATGTCCTTCAGTACAGAATGTGTTTACAGAGGCTTGCTAAAGTGGGAGGGAAAAGAAAAGGTTTAACTTACATTTGGGAAAAACAGGCTTCCACTTGTCAACAGGAGCTGCCCAATGAAATTTGAACTTACATAAGATTGATTGTATTTGACAGTTGTCAGCCACATGAGAGGTAGAGATGAGTAAATTCCTGACACGTTGCATTTTTTTAAAATATTTAGCTATTGTTAACGTTTTCTTCTTTTCATGTCTAATTAAAACAGTATAGCTGTGGTTGAAGTATAGATGAGTCTCTTTTAATGACTGGGATTGGGTGAGGTTGCCTTCAAAGGAGTGTGTCTTCATTTTTTCAATCAGTGTCGTTCCATGAAAGCCTTGTCATGAAGCAGACCTTGTAACTCCTGAGACACTCCATGTTCCCTCCTGGAGGGGACTTACCAAATGATATCTGTGCTGGGCAGTGGTGGCACACGCCTTTAATCCCAGCACTCGGGAGGCAGAGGCAGGCGGCTCTCTGTTAGTTCCAAGCCAGCCTTGTCTACAAGAGCTAGTTCCAGGACAACTAGGAATGCTACACAGAGAAACTCTATCTTGAAAAACTGAAAAGCCAAAAAAAATGACATCTATTGTAAGCCCTAGTAGTATCCTAGAGGAAGTGGTAGCACACCAGTTCTCAACCTTTGAGGGTTAAGAGACCCTTTCACAGGAGTCCTCTAAGACCATTGGAAAACACAGATATTTACATGGCAGTTCATAGCAGTAGCAAAATTACATTTATGAAAATGAATGAAAGTAATTTTATGGTTGGGGTCACCACATGAGGAACTATATTAAAGGTTATACCATTAGGAAGGTTGAAAACTGCTAGCAGAAGGAAATGGGGGCGTGGTCAGCTGTCTGGGACTCTGTACTCTAGCTGCTAAGTTCCTCTGGAAGCTTGTTATTTGTCTTCTGGCTGCCCTCTGGCTAATGGGACAGTGTTGCCTTAAGCAGATGGAAATTAATCTTGGAAGGAAGAAAAATCTTTTTTTTTTTCCTCTGGTGGTGGGGGAGCTGTTTTCTTCTGCTTTGATTTTATTAAAGTTGTTTTCTGTCAGTCATCCTTTTATGAAGTTATTCCTGCTAGTTTTGGAAACCTTTTATCTCTGACATGTAAACTAGAGCTAATCTCCATGCTGGTTTTGATAAGTGATGATTTCCTCTGTTTTGAAGAAAGTGCTAGTGCAGGCCAGTAGCCATGGTGGTCTGTGGCATTTGGGTTGAATTCTTATTTGTATTTGGATGTCACCTTCTTTTCAGTGGTTATCTCAGTAAGGGGAATTTGTAAAAATGGTTCCCCAAATTAGAATGACTTCACAAGGTTTTTCAGCTTGATTGATGATTAAAAAAAAAAAGATGAGCACTTGATAGAAGCCACAAACCATGCTTCCACCTTTAGTTTTGATTATTTATTCATTTGTTTATTTGCTATCGGGTTTTGTATTTTGAGACATGATCTTGCTATATAGCTCTTTTTGACGTGGCCGGGAACTCATTATGTAGCCCAGGCTAGCTCCAGGGCACAATAATTCTGCCTCTGTCTCCTACTAAAATGTCACCTGATGTTGTTATGAAGTGGTAATGTATTTTGTGTTGACACAGTAGCTAAACTTTTCTAAAAACAATAATTATTGTATCATTCACTTTATTGGTTTTTAAAGCTTTCACTTCTTAAAAATCTTAAGCCTTTTATCTTTGTTTCAATATTTAAATGATATGTATTATCTAAAAACCTGTTTTTCAGGTTATAACCCCCTGTGGTCTAATAAGGGTTCTTGAAGTTTCCATACCTACTTGACATGAATGGAGCCTCAGTGGGCCTCATTAATTCAGGAAGGTTCTGTTAACTGTGGATGAGCTGTGGTAGCTGCCAAAAGAAGCGCCTTCAGTTACTTTTTGTCTCACTATTGTTCCTGTGAGCATCATTCCCATAGAGTGAAAATAGGAACAGTTAACTGTCGAGTAGGAATGTCTTTGCTTACCCTGTCCAAAGTGTCCTGTAGTAGTATTGCTGAGCACACTAAGTCAGAACCCACGTCTGAGAATCTGGTGTGCATTCACTGTTCATCTGAACAGTTTGCCTAACAGCACATCTTAGATTGAAGCAAGAATTGAGCATCAGGACAGGAAAGCCTTTTTGTGTCTCAGGTTCTCCATTTGTGCTAGTAAAAAACAGCTGATTTCCGGGAAACACATTACTGCAGCATCCCTCAGCCCTCTGAATCTTCTCCCAGCCCTAGGGAGGAGCCCTGTGAAGATCCACTACACGACCAGCTGGCCTTCCATTCACATTGAGACCTTTCATCCTCTCTGCTCTTCCTGGAGCTTGTATTCTAAAGCCCAACACCAGAATCCAGTGTTCTCTCCTGCTAGCAGCATGATGTCTTCAGAGCATCTGAGCACCTCTCTAGAGTAGCCTTTTCTCTAAGCTGCTGTACTCCTGTTTCTGTTTTACCTTTTCACTCTTAGCTCATTGTTCACAGCCTTATATGAGCTGCTACCTCATCTCCCCTAGACTCTGGACAGAGGCTAGGTCTGTACCTCTTGGTATAGATGATTCTTAACCTCATTTTCCAACCAAAAATACTGGTTGGCTTCAATACTCACTAAAATGACACTCTAGTTTTACCTTTTCCCACACATGTTATCTGAGTACCCTGACTCCATGTAAGTAGTCTAAAGAGAAGGCTCAGCCATTAAGAGCACTGACTCTTCTTCCAGAGGACCCAGGTTCAAGTCTCAGTACCCACATAGCAGCTCACAACTGTCTGTAACTTCAGTTTGAGGGGATCTGACACTCTTATATAGACATACACGCAGGCAGAACACCAGTGCACATAAAATAAATAAATCTTTTAAAAAGAGCTAAAGCTAAGCAAAAATAACCAAAATTACATCTTGCCTTCCCTTTGAAAGACTCATGACCTCTTGATGCCTCAACCTCAACAGTAGAATCTCTGTAGCTGTTTGGTTCACCTTTGACCTCTCCAAACATTTGATGAAGTTTTGCCTATTGTTATGATAGCAATTTAACAAACTAAACATATATGAAATGGGTTTACTATGTACTAAATGCATTTATATTTCTCTTTATAATAATTGTCTTTACCTTTTTTAATCTTTCCCCCCCAAAAATGTACAACCTATTTGAAGTTGAGAATCTAAGGGTTTTAATTCATTTATTTAATTTCCCAAGCATTATGAATAATATTTACAGTTTAGAGAAAAAGGAATGTAAAAAATAAATTCTGTACTGACATGTTTATGTTGCCAGATCCCATGATGTGCACAGCAAGTGCCACAGGAGTAAAGAAGGGGAACTCAACAAGCACATTTGCTCTTAGTGGCCAACAGTCTAGGTTGAACATAAATGGAAGAAAGAATTATATGCAAGGAATAGAAGATGAGGCAGAAAAAGTAGGTCAGGATTAGAAGGGAATTTATAGTCTGCCTGGTGGAGGTCCTTGGGAAAACATGAGATTGTTACCAGATGTATGTTACTGTTAAACTAGTGGCATAAGTAGCTAGCTGGTCAAGCATCTTTATGTAAATACGGGTTTTTGTTTGCTTGTTTTGCGGGGGTTGTTTGGTTTTTGTTATTGTTGTTGAGTTTCCTTGAAAAACAAAGGTTATCTATCACTTAGTACATTTAGAGTATTTCAGTTCTTTTTTTTTTTTTTTGTTTTTCGAGACAGGGTTTCTCTGTAGCTTTGGAGCCTGTCCTGGAACTAGCTCTTATAGACCAGGCTGGTTTCGAACTCACAAAGATCCACCTGCCTCTGCCTCCTGAGTGCTGGTATTAAAGGCGTACGCCACCACCGCCTAGCTAGTATTTCAGTTCTTTTCACCTCTTATCTGACACCTTTGTGTAAGAAATATGTGGAGAAATCTCTGTACTTTTTGTCTTGTTTACCTTTGTCAATCGTATTACTGAGCACACTACCTTGTATAGAATGGTAAGTGTTCATTGAACAGACCAATTTATATTTTATATTTCAGGTAGATAAACTACACTCTGGCTATAAGATGTAAATGAATTACAGAAGCATCCTTCAGAGCAGGAAGGCAGCTTTTCAGTATATTTGCGTACCAGAGGTTGTAGAAGCTAGCTCGATTCGGGAAATAACCAGGCCAGTTAAAGATAAACAATTATATTTTTAATTGTTATGGGAAACTCACGCCACAAGAATGAGAAGTCCTAGTTCCACTGTGTTTGGGGGAATAGACCCAGTTTTTCTTCCTGGGCTCCAGGTAGCCACGCCTTAACTAGGCATTTTTTTTTTAAAGAAAAACAGAACAAAGGTTTCTTGTTTATGTATAAAATTAACTAAAAGCTTCACTGTGATCCATGCACTGATATCTGTAGTATCTTGAACTGTTTTTATTATTCTGGTAATGACCTGTAACATAACTGTAGGTGTGGAGAAATCTGCACATTTACTGAAATCTAATCTGTCTGTAATGATTTGTCTCACTACAGCTCTGTGTGTCAACTGTCCTTATAAGCTAATCACCCAGGAAAAACAATCATAGGTTTTCTTCTTTGGCAGCGAATACTTAAGATATGTGTCCTTAATGTTTATAGTCATATTATAGACACACAAAAGCAGGGTAAAGTGAAAGAATGTTTTTTTAGTACTTCACAGAGAAAGCCACAGAGTGAGGAAAAAGAGGAATCAATACCTAATTATGGAGCTTTCTTGCCTTTTTTTCTTCCTAATGAATTCCCTATTGGCTGAATTGAACCCTCCCAGAATTCATACTGAAGCCCTTCTCCCCTCTTGTTTTTAAACATAGAGCTATAGAAAGGTACCAAGTTAAATAAAGCCATAAGGGACGTCAAAGCAATAATTGGAAGAACTCAGTAAGTAACTCTCTACAAGCCAGATGAGAGGCCTGACCAGAAGTTGATCATGCTCATACTTGATCTGAATGTTCCAGCCCCAAGATACATGAGAAATTAAATTCCTGCTGCGGAAGTCACCTTGGCAATGATAGGCTGGCAGCCCATAGTGTCTGCAATTTGGTAAAACATCCCCCAGACATGCAAACAGTTCCAAAATGCAAAACTCAAATCATCATGCTCCAGGCGCTGTGCTGACTCTAAACGGCATGATAGAGGCATACCTGCTATGATCTGCCCTCCACAGAGACACGGTCTTCCTCTAGCATTTGCTTGAGCATTTGTTTCTTGCTGTCCTGTGTATGTCATGTGTTGTTAGGCTTATGATAGTTTTAAGTTTTTTAGTCTGAAGGTTACATTTATTACAGTTTAGGTAAGCATTATTGTTGTTGTAGATCCTTTAGGTGTTGACAGGTATATTATGTATCCACCATAACTGTACCATGTAGAACAGCTTTGCTGCCATGCGAATCCTGCATTGTGTCTATTCATCCTCCTTCCACCTGCCCCAATCCCAGACAACAGTTTTGGTTTAATTTTTGGCTTTAAATGTCTGTGGCTTTGGCTGGGCAGTGGTGGCTCACACCTTTAATCTCAGCACTCAGAAGGCAGAGACAGGAGGATCTTTGTGAGTTCAAGGCCAGCCTGGTCTACAGAGTGAGTTCCAGGACAACCAGAGCTACACAGAGAAACCCTGTCTTGGAAAAACAGAGGGAGAGCCTGTCTGTGACTTCACCGTTTGTATCATGTCATCATTAGAGTCGTTTCACTTAGTAGCTCTCACTTGAATATTTTCTGTGTGTATCATTCCATTATCTAGCTATGCCAGTTTGACTATCCATTGGCATATTGGAGGACAACTTGGTTGCTTCCACGTTTAGACACAGAAAGATAAAGTTGCCCTAAATGCTTGTGTATGGGCCTGTTCTTGGATTTACAGTTTTGAATCTAAGGAGTGGATGCTAAGGAGTCCTTGGGTTATATGATGGAGTAAGGCAGTTGTTTCCCTGATAAACTGTCTTCCAAAATTCCTGCACCATTTTTCATTTTCAGCAGCAGTGACTGCTGCTTTGTTCCCAGTCTTGCCAACTTTACTGCTGTGGTGACTTGTGTCTATGGAGGGGGGTGGGGGTGGCACTCTTAAGTGCTGCTGATTCGTAGCTGTTAAGACCTGGTTAACTTTTTTGTTTTGTTTTTTGAGACAGACTTGGTTGACTCTTAACACTCTATACTTTAGCTTCTTTGTCTTGAATGAAATCCTCTCTGAGAACCGTTAAAATTCTCATGAATTGTTTTTAAGTTGAATGTTTATTACTACTTTTTTCAAATTTCCTAGGGAAGTATTTATATCATTTTTATCCCTCTCTCCCCTCTAAATCCTCCAGCTTCCCCCTTTTTGAATTTATGACCTCTTTGATAATTATTATTGCTTACATTTAATGTTTTCTATCCAGTATTTGATTTTTATATTGTATTGCTTACTTTTTGTAATAATGTCAGAGCTAATGTTGGGGAAATTGTCTACAGAAATTGTAGCAATGCCCTGTTTTAGGATAATAAGGTCAAGCCAAGTGTGATGGTGCATACCTTTGATCCTAGCATTCAAGAGAAGGAGGCAGGAAGAACATGAATTCAATACTAGCTAGGTATATAGTGAGTTTGAGGCCAGTCTCTTTCTTTCTCTCTTTTTTTATGTATTTATTTGTTTGTTTATTTATTTATTATGTATACAATATTCTGTCTGTGTGTATGTCTGCAGGCCAGAAGAGGGCACCAGACCTCATTACAGATGGCTGTGAGCCACCATGTGGTTGCCGGGAATTGAACTCAGGACCTTTGGAAGAGCAGGCAATGCTCTTAACCACTGAGCCATCTCTCCAGCCCCTCTTTCTCTTTTTTTTTAAAATAATAATAGCAAGTAAGAAAAAGAAAAGGTACTGATATTTAAAGGAAGTACTTTATCCTCTACGTACTGAAACCTAAAAGAGAATTGAGAAGTTTTTAGTGGCATCACCTCTTACAGACTTCTTTTTGGGGTTGACATACAGGGGTCTCATTATCTGAGGTTAGACTCAATCAAATACATGCTTCTCCTACCTTAGCCTTCTAAGAGCTGGGACTACATGCATGAAGTACAGTGGCCTTTAAACATGTGATAGAATATATATATCTCCATGTGTATAAAGAAGCAGAACTCATTTTCCTTTGATTACTATGCCCACATTAGAAGGCCTTATACCAGAATTCTTAGTTTCCTCCGTGAGCAAAAGAGGGGGGAAGCAGACTTAATAGCCAAGAAGCAAAAGAGAAACAGCATCCAGAAGGTATAAAAACATGCTCTAACTACTGGGCTTCAGTTTACTTCATGTGCTAATATGAGACATTGTTCTTTATTTGGTTCTTGCTAGAACCATGCTAATAATGCTTATGACTTTTGTAACTAGAGCTAAAGCTCACTTAATATACACAGTGTGTTGTTTACTGACTGAGACATTCCTTAAATTAAAAAGGCCTTATCACCTTCTCTAGTACCCAAAGATGCTTTCTCTTTAAATCTATAATAAGTGTGTGACACTCTAATAGCCTCCCTACCCCAGCACTCTTCATGTTCTCTGGAGGCTTGATAACAACTTTCATTGCTTCTCCTCTAATAAGCTTTGTTGCTGCCTTAAGAAGATACCTTTCACTCACATTAGCACATTAAAGGGTGAAACTTCTGCTGGCCTTACTTTTAAAGCAGTCCTCATTGCTTTCTTCACTGTTGATGAGTGTTTTGATTGCTGATGTTATTCTGTAACTTTTTAAATGATATGTACCACCACCCTAATCCACATATGGCTAGATTTTTTTTTTATTGGGTGAGAAACACAGGAATGTTTCAGAGACATTGCAGCTTTATGGAACTCTGATTTTGAATCCCCCCCATATCATCTCTCCCAGAAAGTTGTCTGTGTTCATCCCCAGCCCAGATTAGACACCACTACTCATCATTCTTGACTGCTTCCATGGTGTTCCCTGAGCCAAAGATTCATGAGTTGTGCTGCAGGTGTGTCTGTTGTGGCTGGGCTCCCACAATCCATTGATCTTTCCATGATGTCCAGTTGAGGTTATCTCCAGGGACCTCCATTATGTTAGGAAAAAATCCTAACACGGGCCGCTCCGCCAGCGTAAAGAAATCCAATTAGGTCAGATTAAACCAAATTAAATGCCCATGTTTTATTAAATAGCGGCACTCTCGGGTGGCCGAGAGCATGGCAGGGAAGACAGAAAAGCAGGGAGAAAATGCAAACCCGAGACCACATGTTCCTCCTCTGGGAGCCCACTTAAATACCCTGTGGGAGTGGTCCTGACTGGAATGCTGGGATTTGGAGTCCAGACCAATGCAACTCCCAGGCCAGGGGGCTGAGATGGATTCCAGGGGCTGCGCTCCCGACTTAACAGTTTCCATTTGCTGTTGAGAGAAAATACTTTGACAAGGTTTGATAGCTACACTTAATTGTGGGTATAAGGATAAAATTTAAATCTAGTTAAGGAATTATACTGATCAAAGTGGTAGTAGTAAATTCTCTTCTAAGATCCATGACCTCACCAGCCCTGGGAAGTTGACTGTGTTTCTAGTACCAGGTATGATTTCCTTCCTGTTGAGTGGGATTAAAAACTTAAGTTTACTTAGACAGCTGGTGGTTACCACCACCATGTGTGTGTTTCTGTTGAACCTTAGTGGATGTCTTGCCTTCCTGGTCATTATAATGTTTCATAGTTATCACAACTGGGTAATACTGTTAATTACTGCCCTCCCTTAGCAGCTTACATGGTACTTTCTGGTACACGGGAGGCTACACCATAGACAGGAGACTTCTAATCCAAGTCCAGTGTCCTAAGTGTGTGTTATCTTCAGCAATAGGTGCCTCTGAGAGGTATCCAAAGGCTACATCCAAAGGCCCTGTATTGTTTTAGAGGAGTCATTTGAACTTGACCACTGAAGAGGAGGTCTCTCATGACTGATAATGTGGTTTTTGTTAGTCTGTGGTATTGTGGGGGTCATTGTCATTCTTCCAAAGTGGCATAACTTCACTTAAGCTATAGATGGAAATACACACACATACACTTAAATGCATTTTGTATAATTTTAGGTAAATGTAAAAGTTATTTGATTCGTTAAATGTTTATCAAACAACCTTAGTGTTATTTGACTTCTGTCAAGGACCATCTTTGACAAAAATAGTTCTTACCAGGGTAGGGGTATGGAAATTGAAGAAATATAAGTAAAGAATATGAAGACACATAAAAAATAGCAGGACAGAAACCATAGAAAGTATCGGGAGGGCATTCCCATGACTGAAATCCTGAAATTCGCCCGCATTTATTTTCCCAGAGCTTTTATACCCAACATAAATGGGGGAGAAGGTAACAAAAGACTTTATACAAAAGGATAACTCACACAGTCAGTGACTTTATCACTCTGAGGCATCAAATCATTAGCATTCTGTTGTCTAGGTAGCAAAGCTGCTCTAGATCACATTATGCTGAAGACCCTTGCCCTTCTCTTCCCCAGGTGACCTCATAGTTACAAAAGAAGGAGCAGAAGCACATTTGCATATCCTGACCACCTGTCAGGATGGCATTGAGCTATCTTAATTTCAAAAGAACCAAGGAATCAGCTCCTGAGTTAGGACTTTCAACTATGCTTGTCAATTTCCAAACTCTGACCATCAGACACATCTGTTCCCTTTCTATGTTTCTGTCTCTCCCTTTATATCACCTGTATCCTGCTCTTTCAAGCCCTTGTTTCTGCCAATCTTCATTCCTTTGTAATTTCCTGATATCTGTGGTTACTTGATGTTCTCTGAGAATTTGGATCTACGAACCACTGGTGAGAAAAAATTCTGTGGCATTTGTCTTTACCACTCAGGATAATATTTTATAGGTCCATCCATTTACCTACAGATTTCATGATTGTATTTTTCCTTTATAGCTATATTGTATTTCATGTCCTGTATGTTCATTATCCATTCATTTGTTGAAGGACACTTAGGACAACTGAAAAGGACATTAGAATATGTATTGAAGGACATTTCCTAGCTATTAGAGCAGCAGTGAGTTTGGTTGAGCAGTTATCTGTGGAGTAAGATGTGGAGTCATTTGGACATAATGTCAAGGAAGCGGTATAGCTAGGCCCTGTGGTGGTTTTATTTTCAGTTTTGAGTATTCTTCATACTGAATTCCGTAGTGGCTATATCAGTTTGCATTTCCAGCAGTGAGGGTGGGGGATCAATCATGTTCCCCCTTTCCCTAAAGTGTCACCAGCATTTGTTGTCAGTTGTTTGGTTGGACTTAGCCATTCTGACTAAAGTGAGATGAAATCTCAGAGTTGCTTTAATTTGCATTTCTCTGATTGCTAAGGATGATGGGCATTTTGAGATATTTCTTGACCATTTATTATTTCTTCTAAGTGTTCTTTGGGTATTTTTTTTTATTTTTTAGTTCTTTGTATATCATAGATATTAATCCTTTGTCAGATATGTAGCTGAGAAAGATTCTGTCCCATTCTGTGAGTTGCTTCTTCACTCAACTGCTTTTATGAGGTCCTACTGTGGCACAACAAACCTCTCCACCGAGCAATAATACAAATCAGACCAAATCAAACCGTATTAGAAAAAGCCCAGGTTTAGTGGATGCCAGTGCTCCTGGTGGCCCTCTTGGAATACAGGGAGAGGGGAAAGGAGAACTGGGAAGACCAACATGTTCAATCTCTGGGGGCCAGTTTAAATAGCCTGGAGTGGTCTTGACCCTCTCTGGGATGGGTGGGCCTTCTCAGAGGTGGAGTCTGGACTGTGGCAACTCCCAGGGGAGGGGCTTGAAATGGAGCTTTCCACCCAACATTCCAAGGTGGGTGCCAGGGGCTGGGGTGACGCCACAACCAAACACATCTTAGTTCCTATTCAAGTGGAGTCCTATTCAGAAAGTCATGTCCTACACTTATTTCTTACAGGGTATTACCTATGTTTTCTTATAGCAGCTTTAGTGTTTCAAGTTTCAAATTGAGGTGTATCTAATTTTTGTGAGGTGTGATAAATATGTCTCTAATGTCATTAATTCTGCATGTGACTATCTGCACCATTTGTTAAATATTCTCTATTTCCTCCGGTGAATGCAATAGAAACAAAATAATACAAACATCAATAAATCTAAGAACTGGTTCTTTGAAAATATAATATATAAGAAGATATTGAGGGATCCTCTGGTCAAGTGGAGCCTCTCCCAGCTGAATTACATCTCTTCTACCTTCAGTGACCTCCAAAAACGTACTGCTCAGGGCTCAGAAGTATAGTATAGCTTAGCAGTCAAGAGCACTCATAGGCATGGCGTCTAATGACATCTGCTGCTTCAAGTCCAGGGGACCATACATGTGATACAGTATTTATGCACTCAGACACATAATACATACATAGAATTCAATAAATATTTTTGAAGTGTTGATTAGCTCATGGCTTATTTTACTATTTATTCCTCAGCAACATCTGTTAGTTCCATGAACTCATACAAGCAAGTATTGTGGTATTGTATAAACTAGTGAGTTTCTTTACCTGTGCATGTGAAATAAACACTAAAGTTACATTTTAACAAACTTTTATTTGTCTGGGAATAATGAGATAAATCTGCCAGGTTTCAGATAAGAGATACATTAATCTGAAATTAGTAATTTATTTTCCCTTTTAAAAATGACACGGAATGAACACAGAGCACCCAAATAGCACTGTGTTTGGGGTGAGATAACCTGAGTTTTCAGTGTTTCTTGTAATAGGCCATTTAACCTCTTAATGCCATCTTTTTTTTTCCCCATGACACTTCTGTAAAGCAACATTTAAAAGATGGATTAGAAAGTATTTTAGTTACAATCTTCTCTGGTAAATAAAACTAAAACATGGAGTTAAAGTATAAAAAAATGATAGCTCAATGCTTTGAAAACTTGGTTTTTGTCCTGTGATCATTGTGAGATGTCTTTCACATCATAATTGAACCTGCCTCTACACCTTGGAAATACAAAGGCCACAGTAGTAGAACTTGGCCATGATTATTTAGTGTTAAAAAATGTTTGTCCTTTATATTAAAAGTGCCTTCACTGTCTGTAAAGAAATTTACTTAGTGAGAAGTAACTTATCCAACTATTTTTGTCATCTTGTTAATATTATTTGTTAGGCATCAAAATTTTAAATTAATGTTTTGCTTGCTCACCCATTTCTCCTTAGAGTCTTTAAATAAATCCTGTAGAACACATCCTTCATGAACTTAAAGAAAGAAACATTGGGAATTTGTTCATGTCCCTACCTGAAAGTTTTGAGAATTACAACCTTGAGCAAGTGCCTATCTTGGCAAGCAAATTATTTTAACCTGAAGCTTGATCAGAGTACAGTGAGAACACTGAATCATAGCTTGAGATGTTACTATTTATGTTAAAAAGTGGCCAGGCGGTGGTGGCGCACGCCTTTAATCCCAGCACTCGGGAGGCCGAGGCAGGCGGATCTCTGTGAGTTCGAGCCCAGCCTGGTCTAGAAGAGCTAGTTCCAGGACAGGCTCCAAAGCCACAGAGAAACCCTGTCTCGAAAAACCAAAAATAAAATAAAATAAAATAAAAAGTGGAAGTACAGGTTAGCATTTCAGCTGAGGATATAACTTACTCAGAATACCATGAAAAGTTGAACACATAGGAAATATATTTTTCTTTCAGTCTGTCTAGGGATGAATATTTGGGGAGACACCTGTGAAGATAACTATGAGGAATTATATCAGAAAGCATCCTTCTGCCCTAGTATCAGCCTGGGTTCTTTAGGAATCTCCATGGGACCCTTGGCCAACAACCCCAGCTTATTGCAACTCAGTTTCACCTCTGGAAACCTTGCCTGGTAGTTCAGATTCTATATCCTCCATTACGAGGAATCCTCACTAGGGTCTCCTTCGTAGATTCCACAGAGTTCCCACTGCACTGAGCATCTTCATCATTTTCCCTAATGTTCCTCAGTTCCAGCTGTCTCCCCATATTCTCCCTCTACGCCTCCCCACCTGATCCTTCCCACTTCTATCGCCAACCATGCCCAGTCAACCTGCAGAATTGATTCTATTTCCCATTTCCAGTGAGATCCGTGCATCCCCCCCAACCATCCCTCTGGGTCTGTGGATTGTAGCATAATTATCATTACTTAACTAATACCTACTTATTAATGAGTACATATCATATTTGTCTTTCTGAGTCTGAGTTACCTCACTCAATCTTTTTTTATAGTTGCATCCATTTACATGCAAATTTCATGATGTTAATCTTTTAAAAAATTTTATTTATTATGTATACAGTATTCTCAGTATTCTGTCTGCATGTATGCCTGCACACCAGAAGAGGGCACCAGATCTCATTACAGATGGCTGTGAGCCACCATGTGGTTGCTGGGAATTGAACTCAGGACCTTTGGAAGAGCAGTCAGTGCTCTTAACCACTGAGCCATCTCTTTAGCCCATGATGTTCATTTTATTTTTAACAGCTGAGTAATACTCTATCGTGTAAATGTGCCACATGTTCTTTATTCATTCTTCATTTGAAAGATGTCTATGTTGTTTCCAGTTTCTGGCTATTATGCCAAGAGTGTTACAGTTATGTCTTGAGGTAGCTCAAGTCCCAATTTTCTGAGAGCCACTATTTTGATTTCCTTAGTGGTTGTACAAGTTTGCCCTCCCACCAGCAATGGAGGGGTGTTCCCATTGCTCCACATCCCCACTAGCATGAACTGTCATTTGTGGTTTTGGTCTTAGCCATTCTGACAGGTGTAAGAATCTCAAAGTAATTTTGATTTGCATTTCCCTGGTGGCAAAGGATATTGTTCATTTTTCTTTAAGTGGTTTTCAGCCATTTGAGTTTCTTCTATTGAGAATTATGTTTAGATCTGTACCCCATTTTTAATTGGATTATTTGGGTTTTTTGATATCTAATTTCTTGAGTTCTTTATGTTTTTTGAAGGTTAAACTTCTACTCAATGTGGAGTTGATAAAAAAATCTTTTTCCTTTTTGTAGACTTCCTCTTTATCCAATTGATAGTGTCTTTTGCCTTACAGAGGCTTTTCAGTTTCATGAGGTTCCATTTATTAATCATTGATCTTAGTACCTGTGTTACTGGTGTTGCTGTTCAGATAGTTGTCTCCTGTGCTAGTGCGTTAAAGACTATTCCTACATTCTCTTCTATCAGGTTCAGTGTGTCTGGTTTTATGTTGAGGTCTTTGATCTACTTGGACTTGAGTTTTATATAGGATGATAGATAGGGAATCTATTTACATTTTTCTACATAAAGCCATCCAGTTTAACTAGCACCATTTGTTGAAGATGATTTCTTTTTTCCAGTGTGTATTTCTGGTGGCTTCTCTGTGAAAAATCAGGTGTCTATTGTTGGGGTCCATGGCCCCAACACAGAAACTAATTTTCCCTCACTAATTTTTTGGTATGGAGGCACGTGGAATAACAAGACACAATTCACACAGTCATCTCAGAAGGGCATCTCAGGCTTCATCCATCCTGAAGACCTACCCGCATTTATTCTCCAAAACACCTCTTATCCCCCAGGTAAACCAAGGTGGAATACTTATTAATATTCCTTTTTTGGGGGACTCGGGGCTACCGAAAACACCTGCAACTTAATTCACCAGCTTTGGAATCAACACTTCTTCCCAGGCGATCTGCATCATAATAAAGGGAAAGGAGCCATACCTCCTGGCCTTTGTCATGTGGCTAGCTTGTGGCAGGTCTGCAGCTGCCCTGGAAATTAAGCATGGCCAGGATGCCTACCTGTAAATATCTTGTATGAAATATGGGCCCACAGTCTATACATGTGTGAATTTATGTCTGGATCTTCAATTCCATCGATCATTATGTCTGTTTTTATTGGAACATATTTTATTATGCAGTTTTTATTATTGTAACTCTGTAGCACAATTTGAAATCAGGGTTACCTTAAGCAGTTCTTTTATTGTTCAGGATTGTTTACCTGTTCTGGGTTTCTTGTGTTCCCACAGGAAATTAGAATTGTCTTTTCAAGGTCTATAAAGAATTGTTGGGATTTTGATGGAGATTTTGTTGAATCTATAGATTGCTTTTGGTTTGATGGCCATTTTTATTATGTTAATTCTACTGATGCCTGAGCATAGAAGATCTCTATCTTCTGATATCTTTGATTTCTTTCTTCAAAGACTTGAAATTTTTGTCATCCAGGTCTTTCATTTGTTTGGTTAGAGTTACCCCAAGACATTTTATATTGCTTGAGGCTATTGTGAAAGGTGTTTCCCCGATTTCTTTCTCAGTCCATTCGTCATTTGTAGGAGGGCTACTGATTTTCTTGAGTTAATATAGTATCTAGCCACTTTGTTGAAAGTATATATCAAATGTAGGAGTTCTCCTAGTGGAAGTTTTAGGGTCACTTATGTATACTATCATATTACATACAAATAATGGTACTTTGACTCTTCCTTTCCAATTTGTATCCCCTTTATCTCCTCTGGTTGTTTTATTGTTCTTGCTACAACTTCAAATACTATACTGAATAGGTAGGGAGAGAGTGAACAAGCGTGTCTTGTTCCTGATTTTAGTAAAATTGCTTTGAGTTTCTCTCTATTTAATTTGATGTTGGGTAGAGGCTTGTATCTCCTGGGACTTTTATCATGAAGGAGTGTGGGATTTATCAGAGGCTTTTTAGGAATCTAATGAGATGATTGTGTGATTTTTTTTTTTCCTTTCAGTTTATTTATTTGGTGGATTACATTTACTGATTTCCCTATGTTGAACCATCCCTACATCTCTGGGATGAAGCCTCCCTGATCATAGTGGATGATCTTTTGATGTATTCAGTTTGCGAGTATTTTATTGAGAATTTTTGCATCTGTGTTCATAAGGTAAATTGGTCTATAATTATCTTTCTTTGTTGAGTCTTTATGTGGTTTGAGTACCCTGGTAACTGTGACCTCATAAAATTAATTGGGCTGTGTCCCTTCTGTTTCTATTTTGTGGAATAATTTGTGGAGTATTGGCATTAGCTCTTCTTTGAAAGTCTGATAGAATTCTTCTGAAACCATCTGGTTCCGGGCTTTTTTTGGTTGAGAGACTTTTAATGACTGCTTTTATTTTACTAGGGCTATATGTCTATTTACATTGTTTATCTGGTCTTGATTTAACTTTGGTAATTGGTATCTGTGGAGAAAAATTACCCATTTGTTTAGATTTTCCAATTTGTTAGAGTACAGGTTTTCAACTGTGCCCTTAGGACTCTCTGGATTTCCTTGTGTCTGTTGATAAGCTCTCCTTTTGGTTTATTGGTTTGGATGTCTCCATCTTTTAGTGAGTTTGGATAAGGGTTTGTCTATCTTGGAGATTTCCTCAAATAATCAATTCTTCGTTTCATTGATTCTTTGTATTATCTGTTTTATTGATTTCAGCCCTCGGTTTGAGTATTTATTGCCATCTACTCCTCTTGGGTGTGCTTACTTCTTTTGGTTCTAGAGATTTCAGATGTGCTTTTAAGTTACAAGAGTGAGATCTCTCCATTTTTTTTTCTTTTTTTTTTTTAATGTAGGCACTTAGTGCTGTGAACTTTTCTCTTAGCACTGCTTTTCATGTGTTCCATACATTTGGGTATGTTGTGTATTCATTTTCATTGAACCCTAGGAAGTCTTTAATTTGTTTATTTCTGTCTTGACCCATTTTTTTTATTCAGTAGAGAACTGTTGAGTGTCCATGAGTTTAGAAGGTCAGTGTTGTTTCTGTTATTGTTGATATCCAGCTTTAATCCATGCTGGTCTGATAGGATGTCGGGAGTTACTTCAGTTTTCTCCTATCTGTTGAGACTTGCTTTTGTCTAAGCATATGATCAACTTTGGAGAAAGTTCCATGAGATACAAAGAATAAAGTACATTCTTTTTTGTGTTTAGATGAAATGTTCTGTAAATATCTGTTAGATCCATCTGATTTATAACATCAGCTCCTGCAATTTCTCTGTTTAGTTTTTGTCTGAATGACCTGTCCGTTGGGATGAGAGTCTCCCACTGTCAGTGTGTGATTTAAGCTGTACTAGTCTTTCCTTTATAAAAGTGCCCTTGTATTTGGAGTGTAGATGTAAAGAATTGAAATCCCATCTTGGTGAATTTTTCCTTTTGAATATGTTGTTAATTTTTTTATTAGGGGAATTGAGGCCAGTGATATTAATAGAAATCAATGAATATTGATTATTAATTCCTGTTGTGTTGTTGTTCTTGGTGGTGGTGTGGTATGTGTGTACTTTTGGTTTTGCTGGTATTAGATTATTTTCTGTATTTTCATGAGTATATTTTACTTCCTTGGTTTAGATTTTTCCTTCTTGCTCCTTTCGTAGGCCTGGATTTATAGATAAATATTGCTTAAATTTTATTTTTATTATGCGATACCTTATTTTCTCCATCTATGATGATTGACAGTTTTGCTGGATGTAGTAATCTAGGCTGACATCTGTGCTCTCGTCTTGATCTCATCTGTTCAAGCCCTTCTGACCTTTAGAGTCTCCATTGAGAACTCAGATGTAATTCTAACAGGTCTGCCTTTATTTGTTACTTGGTCTTTTTCCTTTGCAACTTTTAATATTCTTTCTTTGTTCTGTATGTTTAGTATTCTTACTATTATGTGTAAGGGGTACTTTTCTTTTCAGGTCTAATCTATTTGGTGTTCTGTAAACTTCTTGTGCCTTTATCGGCATATCTTTCTGTTGGTTAGGAAATTTTTCTTCTATATTTTGTTGAAAAATATTTTCTGGACTTTTGAGCTGGGATTCTCCATCCTATTATTCTTTGATTTAGTCTTTTTATAGTGTCTCAGATTTCCTGGATGTTTTATGTCCGGAATTTCTAGATTTAGCATTTTCTCTGACCAATGTATCCATTTCTTCCATTGTATCGTCAATGCCTAAGATTCTCTCTTTCACCTCTTATATTATGTTGGTCAGGCTTGCTTCTATAGTTCCTGTTCACATTCCTAAATTTTCCCTTTCCAGATTTCACTCAGTTTTTGTTTTCTTTATTGTTTGTGTTTTCATTTTTGGGTCTTGAACAGTTTTGTTTTGTTGTTTTTTTTTTCAACTGCTTTGTGTTTGTTTCTTGTTTTTCTATAAGGAATTTATGTCCTCCAATTACTTGTTTCTGTTTTCCTAGCTTTCTTTGAGAGATTTATTCATTTCTGCTTTAAGGACCTCTATCATCTTCATAAAGTTGGTTTTAAGGTCTTTATCGTATGCTTCAGTTATATTGGAATATTCAGAGCCGGCTGTGGTAGGCTAGCTAGACTCTGGTAGAGAAGTTGCCCTGGTTATTACTGGTTGTGTTCTCACACTGGCATCTGGGTTTGGGGTGAGAGGTCTAGGTACTGATTTCTGGGTTTGTTTTTATTGGGTGGGTGTTTGTCCCTTGGTTTCTGTTTGCTCTCTAGATTTTCAGAGTGTTGGCTGTGTGTTGTCTGCTTCATTGGCCTGCTTGTGTGGTTTGTTTGTGGGGAATGCTTGCTGGTGTTGGAGGCTGAGGAAAGGGGAGGCCAGGGGAGATACTCTGTTGCAGTGCTAGGGGCAACCTTGAAAATTGGGTCTTGGGGAACAGAGAGTGGAGAAGGTCCATGTGCAGCCTACCTGGTCTTCTAGCAGCTGTGGCCTATGGTTGAGCTAGGGGTGTCTGCCTGAGTAGGGCCTGGGACATAGCTATGAGTCAGGAAAAGAAGTTGTGTAGGGGTAGGGGAGGGTGGTCTGAGGAATCAGTCCACAGGAGGTGTGGACAGGATTCTCTTTTTCATTGACACATGAATGAAATTTACTAACATTCATTTTGAAAGGCTTAATCAGCATTTCACATGCTCTTTTGTTGTTTTTTCGCGACAGTGTCTCTCTGTGTAGTTTTGGAGCCTGTCCTGGAACTGACTCTGTTGACCAGGTTGGCCTCGAACTCACAAAGATCTGCCTGCCTCTGTCTCCCAAGTGCTAGGATTAAAGACGTGTGCCACCACCGTCTGGCTCGCATTTTACATGCCAAGACTCATGATATAACAATGTCACACTGTATTACAAGTGGAACTCTTCAAGGAGTTGGCAAGGATGATCTTAAACAGTGCCTCACAAGTCACCCAGGCTGGTCTTGAACTTTGCTCTTTCATGGTGGGGATTATAGGCCTGCTCCACCAAGCCTAATGACAAAGTATTACCTTGAGCTCTGCAGACCTCCTTTAAAATGTGGTCAGTGCCCACCCAGACTTTCATTAGCTCCAAAACTTGGTGTACACAGTTTCATATTCGACCTCACCTTCCCTCCATCCCTCGTTTGGATTCATTGTTTCTGCTGTTGCTCACTCTCTATTCTCACCATTGCATGCTGTGACTACAAAACTGGTTTGGTCTTGCTGTGTGCAGTGTAGTCTTCTTAACTCAGAGCTTCCACTGAGCAGTTTTTGTCATCTCTAGTGGGGAAAAGGCTTCAGCATATCCTGAGCTTCGGGAATAGGAGACAAGTATAAACAAAAAGAATATATCCACCTGCCAGGTATTAAAATAACTCATGAGGTGTAAGCATCCTACATGAGTCACAGTGATATCCACTTCAATTCATTCATGTCTGATTTTCATTGGAAAGTGCTATAGGCAACCCTACAGCCGCTGAGCTCCAGTGTTGTGCTGATGATAGATACTACTGATGTTTATTGCAGTCTTTGTGTATTCTTTGTAAATTATCCAACTTACTACAGCTAAGGTACAAAATTGGGATACTCGTTTTTATAGAACAGGAAACTACAGCTTAGAGTAACTTTCTCAAAGTCCCACAGCTAACTAGTATAACCAGGATGTGAGCCAAGGTCTAGTTCCACAGTCTATTTCCAGAAGTCCACATTTTCTTGGTGTGCATTATATACTTAGAATGGTTTTGTCTTTAGGTGACAAAGGTACTAACAGTGGAAACTTTGTTCAAAACCTCAGAGTCAGTGATTTCTGACATAATAGTAGGTAACAAGCTCTCTGGTTCACATGACAATTGGTTGTCTTCTAAATATTCTTAAGGAACAAGATTATACCTTCTAGAATACTATCTTTAAGGACATATCTGAGCAAGAAAGAATTTATTGTCAGACAGGCCCTATCTCGTTGAGTCAACGTGCTTGTGTTCTCTTCCCTCACAATTAGGCACACTTATCTTTCAATTCAGTACCTGGTCATGATGGCAGTCCTGCATGAAAGCACTAAGAGGCTTTCATGGGAAGTGAAAAGTGAAGCTTGGGTTTGCAGTAGAAACACCTAGGTGCTGGAGAAGCCAGAACAGTGGGATTGTTTTCCATGGGGAGGTGCATAAGGAAGTAGAACCAACCATAGAGAGAATTGGATGTTGGCAGGCAGCAAAGCTGGAAGGACAGAGACATCTAAGTCCTTTAATACCAAACTTAAAACTACAGGGTTTCATGTTTTCTCTGCTGGGTTTCAGTCTTGCTTTGGTCCAGTATTCCTCACTGTGCCCACTTTCCTACCTTTTGGAATGGTCTGTACCTTTGTATGTTGGAAGTATACAGTTAGTCTTTGGGTTTTTGGGTTTTTTTTTTTTATGAACAAAAAGAGCATAATTAAAAGGGTGTCTTGAGTCTCAGAAAAGACCTTAGACTTTTAAAGTGTGTTGATACTGTGAAAGACTGATGAAGACTTTTGAAGTTGGATTGAATGTGTTGTTTTTGCATATCATTTTGCATCATGATATGGCTAGGAGATTATTGGATCCAGGAAGTAGAAAGTAGAAGCTTGAATGAGGAATGTTCCCAAAGGCTCAGGTATTCCAGTTGGTGGTGCTGCGTAGGGAGGTTTAGGTGCTGCAGGCTTCTTAGAAGAAGTATGTCACTGGGAATAGGCTTTGATAGTAAAGCCTCAGGCCCCTTTCAGAAAGCTTGCTCTCTGCTTTGTGCTTGCCTTTGAATCTGTGGACTCTCAGTTTCCTGTTTCTGCTGCTATACTACTTTAGCCAGCTACTTTGGCTCCCTGCCATGATGGACTCTTATTCCTCTGCAACCAAAGCCAGAATAAACTCTGTCTCTCCTATGCTGCTTTGGTCATGGTGTCTTATCACAGCAACAAAATGTAACTAATACAAACTACATCCCCTCTTAAATTGCCCCTTTCTTGAGTTGTATTTAGTCAGAGTAACAAGAAAAGTAACTAATACACTATTTATTCTATAAGTAGCTATAATATTCTTCTCCCCAACTAAGAAGTAACATCCTATTTGATACCACAGGACTGTTGTTCTTCAGGTTAGTAATATTCTGGTGGTTCTCATTTGTTCCATGACTTTGCTGATTCTATCTTGCCTTGGAAGATGCTGGTTTATAGAATACAATAGTAGCATCAAATCCCCTCCTTTTATATACAGTTCTTACATCTCTATAAAATAAATCAGATTTGCAGTTAATCAACAAACCCTGTAACTTTTTGCCTATAAATATAATACAGTAGTTATGTTAACTATTTTTCTTTGTTTTTCTTTTTTTTAAGATTTATTTATTTAGTATACAGTGTTCTGTCTGTCTGTATGCTTACTGACCAGAAAAAGGCGCCACATCTCATTACAGATGGTTGTGAGCCACCATGTGGTTGCTGGGAATTGAATTCAGGACCTCTGGAAGAGCAGTCAGTGCTCTTAACCTCTGAGCCATCTCTCCAGCCCTGTTAACTACTTTTCTGAAGTGGACTACTTTGTATGAGAATAGAATGAATGCAGTAATTCTCTTGACCAATAGTAATAGAGCAAAAATGGTATCGTAGGGTACTCTCAAAGTGCTGTATAAAATAAGAAGGCTCACTCACCCGAGAAGGACACCTCAGAACACATAAAACAGCAAGAAACTAGATGTGAGGTAAAACCAGCTTAGCATACAGCTAGAAGATTTGAGTCTGTTGTACTAAGCAGTCTGCAGGTAGTTAATGTCTTTACTGAAAACTGTTCCCATGGAATAGTGAAGGAAGAATCTGGATTGTAGAGGACTGAAGTGAGCACAGAAGGTCTTTGTTCAAGAATCTTAAGTGAATAGGCTTGGAGAAATGGCTCCGTTAGTAAGTGCCTGCTGCCCAGAGGGAGGATCTGAGCTGAGATGCCAGCACTCATATGCAAAGCTGGTCACATGACAGTCAGTAGGAATCTCTTAACTATAGCCTTTAGTGGTGGAGGGAGGTGGCAGGAAGAGCTCTATATAGCACATGCTGACCAACCACCTAACCAGTCAGTGAGCACCAGGCTCAGTGAGAGACCCTGTCGTAAAAGATACCCACCATTGACCTTTGGCCTCCACACTCATCTTAGAGATGATTTCCATACTCTGTGTGTACATGTATGTACAGATCTATGTCTGTGTTTGTATGCATCTGTGTATGTATTTGTGGTACATGCATACATGCGTGCATGTGTGTGTTGAGGAAGAGCTTAGGGATTGTATTCATGACTTTATACATGCTGGACAAGCATTCTACTGAGGTTCTATCTCCAGCTCTCCAAACATTTTGTTTCCTTTTCCCTACTCCTTTGTAAATATCCAACCTGTACAATTTTAGTCACTGTATGGATCGATTCCATGAAGAGAAAGGAGAAAGCAGTCCTGTGTGTATTGGTGGCAATCTACTGGTGGGAATTGTTCAAGTAAATGTTTCTCTACAGTTCATTAGGAGTGAATGTACTTTGAGCACTAGACTTTGGCTTTATGTAATTACTAGTTTCTACCCCCTGGGCTAGAGACATTGTTCATGTAACGCTTCTGATGAATTTAAACTCTAACTTATTGTTGTTTTCTCACCTGTTGTGCAGTCTAGTCATATATATCACAAAGAATGTTTAAAAATTGTCTGTTTTAATAATTGACCTTCTGCAGTCATCTGAGAACCATTTCCACATTACAGACCTAATGTCTCTGTAATACAATGTTAATGCTTCAGAATTCAAAGAAGATTGATCAAAAGAAGTAATGGGACTGAAATTCAGTGTGGTGGAGTGCTTGCTTAGCATGCTAGAAGCCCTGTGTCCTCCCTAGCACCACATAAACCAGGCATGATGGTTCCATACTTGAACTGCCAGCTAACTCAAGGTCTTCTCTGTCTGTATAGCAAGTTTGGGGCAGGATACACGAGACCTTGTCTTTGAAAAGGAAGAGGAGACAAGACTGAGTTGGGCCCATATTTTGCACTTCATGAATGTTTGATGATGTGTGGGTGGGTAGATGGATGCATGGATGCAGTTTCCTTTTTTGTGAAATTTTCTCATTAAAAATTATAATTTCAAAAGGTGTGTGGTATAATACATTCTACACCTTTACTCCCAGCACTTGAGAGGCAGAGGCAAGCAGATGTCTGTGAGTTCAAGGCCACCCTGGTCTACATAGTGAGTACCAGGACTATATAGAGAGACCCTGTCTTTAAAAAGCGATAATAATAATGTTAAAGATCTTTTTTAAACTTCACTTGGGAAGAAGTACCATGTGCTCTTTTTAGAACATATGCAGCCATTCACATTCATTTTCTGTCATTACAAATCCCTGAGTTGCTCAGTTTAACAAACAGGTTTATTTGGGCTCACAGCATGTTAGTTTCAGTTTGTTTGGCCACATCACTTTTGGACCTGTAATGAGACAGGAAATCATGGCAGAAATGTGGCAAAGCCAAGTTGCTTTACTTCATGGTCATTAGGCAAAAGAAAGGAAGAAGCAGGCTCGCTGGTGCTCACTCTTCCTGTGACTGACACACCTTCATTGACTTTATGACTTCCTATTAGCCTATCAGACCTATCCTCTTAAACATGCTTCTCCCTCTTACTGCCTTCGTGCAGACTATACCACTGACACTGGACCTTGTCAGAATCTTGGCATCCGTGTACTTATTCTTTTGTGACATCTGGATACTCACCAATACTGGCAAGTTTTTTAAAAAAATAAAGCATAGTCACATCCTTTTACCTTGGTTATAAGTTCTGGTGATTGATTATAACAAGTTTATTTAAGTATAACAAGCTTTTTAAAGACAGGGTCTTTAGTAATTGCTGGCTTGGGCAAGGTTCAGATCAGTTATTTAAAAGTTCATGATTTGTTAAGCCCTGGTGTATCCTGTTACTCAGTTCTCTGGTCCAAAGCTTTAGATGCTGATTTAATCTGGAAATGGTAATTAGATTAGACTCCTAGTCAATAGTCCATGTTCTAAGAGGCTGTCTGGTAATGAGAGGATATCATTCCTTTATTAATGACTATGAGACAAGATTTCAGAATGTAGACCCATCCGTTTGTTTGAACAGAGTTCAGGCAGCACTGATCTGAAACAGTGGTCAAAGTCAAGTTTACTGATGATCTTAATTTTTAGTAAGAACAATTCTAAAGAAAGTGACCATCTAATGGGTAAGAATAAAAACAATATTTTGCCAGGCAGTGGTGGTGCACGTCTTTAATCTCAGCAGGCAGAGGCAGGTAGATCTCTGTGAGTTTGAGGTTAGCCTGGTGTACAGAGCAAGTTTCAGGACAGACTCCAAAGCTACCCAGAGAAACCCTGTCTCATAAAACAAAACAAAAAACCACACATTTCATACACAGCTAAGCTAAGCAGGCTAGCTGTGGGGGGGAAGGTTAGTTGCTGCTGTTGTTTTGTGCTGCACAGATAGCATTCCAATCCTAGCTTTGCTGTTTACAAGGTGTAATACATTGAATTTAGTGAGTTAGTTATTACTAACACAGTAAAATTGCATAGTAATACTTTGACAAGTTTTAAAGATTGCCAGTAATATGTAGAACACTTAATAAAAATAGCTGTTTTTATTATTATTACCTTTATTGAGAAATGCTGCTGTTTTTATTTAATAAAGTTAGATACTCACATATATAAATTTTTCCTATTCCTGCTATAACATGTTACACAAAATAGCTCCCCAGAGAATACAGGTGTTTTGCTACTTGGACACAGTCACAGGCTCTGACACTTGGGAGTTGTTCTTGGGCAAAGGAGATAGCACTCTTTCTAAACAGTCAGAGAAGGCAACTGTTGAGCAAGCCTTCTTGAGAGACTTGTAAATAAATATAGCTCATTTGTGTAGAAACAGGAGTGAGCCTGCCTTTTGTCCCACCGCCCGTCTTAAGTCCCGAAATAATTACACAGAAACTATATTCATTTAAATCACTGCCTGGCCCATTAGTTCTAACCTCTTCTTGGCTAACTCTTACATATTTGTTTAACCCATTTCTAATAATCTGTATGTCACCACGAGGTCGTGGCTTACTGGGAAAGATTCCTAACCAGTGTCTGTCTCGGGCAGGAGAACCATGGCGGCTGCCTGTCTGTCCTTCTTCCCAGAATTCTGTTCTGTCTACTCCACCCACCTAAGGGCTGCCCTATCAAAAGGCCAAGGCAGTCTCTTTATTCAACCAATGAAAGCATCAGAAATACAGGAGGACCTCCTATACCATTTCCCCTTTTTTTGTTTAAACAAAAAAGGCTTTCCTTTTAACATAGTAAGAATTACAGTTACAGTATTTAAATCTATTTTATCTTTTATCATAACAAAGGAAAACTATAACTATCCATTCTTCAACTCCATCAAAGACTCCAGAAGGATATAATATTACTTAAATAAATGAGAAGTAAGCAACTTCCAAAACTCTAGAAGTGACAGAGACATCTCACTGCCTGGACAGTCACCCAAAGTTTTTCTGTACTGTTGGGGCATCCATCTTCAGCCTTCAGGCCCATAGTATTTAGCAGACAATTCCATGAAGCAGGAAATTTTAAAGACAGTTCAGTCACTTTCTTTTGTGTCCTGCAGAATGCCTCACAGACTCCTTTATGAAACAGGAACCCCAAAGGATCATCTCACCTTTAGGCAAGTTCAGCAGTTCTCTCTCTGTGGGTTCTTTGTGTCCAGTTAAACAGTCCAGGCAAGAGCAGTTTCTTGCCCAAATGTCTAACAAACTCCATAAGGAGCCTCTTCGATGCCCATCCTCCTCTTGAAGTAGCTTGGTGCTGCCAGGAGCAGATGTGTCTCATTGTCATGAAAAGTCCTAAGTTATTAAAACATTTTAAATGCCATATTCTGAATCTTTGAAGGTTATGAAGAATGCTTATCTGAAATATATCTATGTACATCTAGAAAATCTAACTAACATGACTACAAACTTAACTATTATAGAGATTATCTATTAACCTATATTTCTTAATTATATATTATATTTTTAAGTGACAATATCTTAATCGAGATCAGAAATACATATACATATAACAAAATTGACCTTAAATTTATATCAATAAAGCAAAATCCATATCAATGCAAATTATTCATATCTATATCATATCCCCCTTTAAAAACTTATAAACAATATTTGGGAATATGGGTGTAGTTTTTTCTCTCCAAACTTCTTCCTGCTGTATGGGGGCGCTGTCAATCAGGTCTTTCATGGTGTATCCTGTGTTCCAGGTTCATCTCATTCAGCAGTTGTGTGAAGTAATTTTCTGAGGGTGTTCACAGTGACCTTTCAGGAGGCCTTTGTCCATGAAACCATATTTGCCTGGAGGCAATCCACAGGTTCTCAGCTTCTGTGAAAACAAAAGAAGAACCTCTTTTCCAAAGTATCATATCCTTAGACCCAAATTTTGAAGTCATTATACCTTTATAATATACATGCTGGTTTAGCTTGGCAGCCCATATAATGAGATGTCTCTCTGTATTTAGCTCCTTTACAGTAAAAAAAACTTAAAGAAACCACAATAAAGTACATAATCCAGACAATCTGTGAATTTTCCATTTTTACATGGCTTTTTTTTTTAATCTTATGACTATCTGTACTCTGTCTCTTTAAAGACTTTACCCTTTTTTTAAAGCATTAACTTTATTTCATGACTCTATACTCTTTTTCTTTTCTCTCCCAAGCCTATGTACAGCCATCCAACACTGTGACCCATTTAGAGGTCTTTTCTGTCTCAATCTGTCCTATTGTGAATCTGTAATTCTTTACTATCCAGGAGCATTTCTTAAAATGTTAAGCAATTCTTAAAAACTTAAGTTGCGCCATGTAGTGGTAATATGGTACCGCTTGTTTCCTGCCCAGTCTAAACCTTAACTGCACTATTATTATGATAATTACGATAGTTCCAGCCTGAGATCAGCACAGTTCAGCATAGTGGAGCTGCTCCTGCTTCAGAGCCATTTGGTGCCCCTGAGCTGTGCACAGTTCCAGTCAGGCAGCAGTCCACATTGCCATCAAGCAAGCCGTAGCACTTTACTCACAAAACCCCATCCAAATTCTCTGTCTCCTGCAAGAGACAGAGGTTTCATGGCAGAAAGCTGGCATTTTAAAACCGAAGGGGCTTTTTTATTGTTGCGGCTGCTCTGGATTTTGGCTCCACCTCTCTCCAATTTCAAAATGGTGAACCTACCATTTCTGCTAGCTCTGGGGCCTCCAGGTAGGAGCCACATTCAGCACCTTAACTCTGAGAATGAGCTTTTTAACTGAGTTACAGCCGAATCTGCCACACAGAGCATTGTGCAGCCTGGAAACATCTCTTTGTATGGCAACAGAAATCCGCCATGCTCTCCCGCATGTGCACGCCTAGCAAACCTGATCGTGCTGCCTGCCCAGGCAGGCACCAAACCACAGGCATGGTCTCAGCTACTTTATTCCCAACCCCGAGTGGGCACACAAACATCTGAGCCCAGGATTGCTCCATATCCGGAGTTTGCACTGGCGGCAGGGCCCAGGAAGCCTTGTTTTAAAATGGCGCCAATTTGTAGAAAGAGAGGAATGAAGCAGGCTGCGTTCCCATCGCCCAGCTAGCTTAACTCCTGAAATAATTACACAGAAATTGTATTAATTAAATTACTGTCTGGCCCATTATATCTAGCCTCTTCTTGGCCAACTCTCACTCTTGATCTAACTCATTTCTATTAATCTGTGTTCACCACAAGGTCGTGGCTTACCGGGAAAGCTTCTAAGTCTTGGGCAGGAGCTTCATGTCGTCTGCCACACTCCCTTCTTCCCAGCATTCTGTTCTGTCTACTCCGCCCACCTAAGGGCTGCCCTATCAAAAGGCCAAGGCAGTCTCTTTATTCAACCAATGAAAGCATCACAAATACAGAAGGACCTCCTAAACCACATTTGGTGCCACCTATCTTCAGACCTTACTGTTTATACTTTCATCTTTTTTTTTTATGTTACTATCATTGTAAAAATTCACTTTCTTGGTCACAGTAGCTCTTACTTGCTTTTTACTTAGTGCCATCTTTAAAGACTTAAAGTTGCATAAATGTTTGTGTGTAAAACTTGGGAACTTTTATAGATAAAGGCTGGATTTGGATCTTGTTTTCAGCAACAGTTACAAAGCTAATAGGGAGTGCATCTTCCTTCTAAGGTTAAAGGTACCTTGGCGCCTCTTAAGAAACATTTGTTAAAAGACACATGAGTCTTGTTTTTGTTTTTGTTGTTTGAGACAGGGTCTCATTATGTAATCCTGGTTGGCCCAAAGATTGTCATGTAGACCAGGCTGCCTCAAACTCATATGCCTTCTCCTGCACCTCCCAAGTGCTGGGTTAAAGGCCTACATTACCACACGTAGGCTCCCAAGTCATTCTGGATACAGAAAAAAAGGCCAGATGTGAACTGGAGTGTCAACAATATGCTCACGTCAGAACTCACAGATTAGTAGGCCTTTAGACCGCCAGGCTTACCAGCAGGGAGAGGGACACCGTGAGGTGTGGTTAGGCCTGACTGACTAACCTGTGAAGAGGGCAGGTCTGTGTGTTAGTCACTTAGCTGCTGGGCTTATTTTCTCAGACCTGCTCTAAAGGTTATTAAGATTCATTAAGACTTTATCTACATGATGCCCTTTGATCAACACTGGCGACAAAGCAAGAACATTACTGAAACAGTGGAAGCCACAAAGATGTCCTTTAGCAGGTGAACAGACATATAACCTGTGATACATACAAACAGTGCAATATCATTATACATTACACATTATAAGTAAGCAAATTATTATGCCAGGAAAATACACACAAGAACCTCAGGGGCATGTTACTAAGTAATAAAAGCCAATCTGAAGAGGCCATATTTCATGATCCAAATATAGAGGCTGATTCCAAGTATCCTGCATTCTGGAAAAGATAAGAGAGAGTGAAAAGGTTTGGGAAGGAAGGACTAAGAAGCCAGAGAAAAAGTGTTTTTCAGGACACTGTTATGGTTTGAATATGAAATGCCCCCACCCCCAAGCTCAGATGTACTCAGGTGTTGGAGCCCATCAGTGAGAGATGACTGAGTTGTGATTTTTAATCTATGGCAGGTTTATAGTCTGATGATGTGGGAGGGAAAGGGGTAGGCAGTGGTATCTGGTTGGAAGAAGGAGGCTACCTGAGTTTGTGTTTGTTCCCTAGCCCATTCCTATCCATCTCTTTGCTTCCTAGCTATCCTGAGGTTTGTAGCCTCCAGTCACATGCCCTTAGCACCAGGATGTTCTGCCTCACCATTGACTGAACCTTTCAAAACTAGGCAACAAAACAATGAGTCCTTCTTTAGATGATTTCTTTTAAGTGATTTGCACAGGGCCAAAAAGTATGACTAATAGGAACAGTGAAGCTAATGCTGTCTAATAGAGTACACAGTGAACTCTGATGTAAGCCCTGAGCCTGGGGGGACAGTCAGTATGGCCGCAGATATAACCAGTGTGTACTGATTGGGCAGGGTGAAGAATGGTACTGTACGTATAGGGCAGAGGATATATGAGGATTCTGTACTTAGCAATTAAACTGTGGACTTGAAACTACTCTAAAAAGCACCTTTTTAAAAAAATGTAGAGGGTGGGTGAGAAAGAAAGTTAAAGGTCTCTCTCTGAGCCTGCCCCATCTCCACTGCCAGTTTTCCCGTCTTCTCGTTCAGCTTTGTCTCTTCAGTGTGCTGATTAAGCCAACCTTTTCCTACCCTTTGGGATCTTAGTGCCACAAAGCAGATAGATGACTGCAAAGTTGATTCTGTTGGAAAGAATCCTATCTTTCTAGAACTGCTATCTCATAACTAAGAACTGCATTCCTGAGGAAGAACTTGCTATCATTTTAATGTATGGTTTACTTCCTCTGGAATGCAAGTGTGCTCTACCCACGGAGGTCCAGTATGCCATGAGTGATTGGCCTATAAAAACAATTCAGGAAAGTCATTCTTAATTGTTATCACCCAGATGCCATTAGCCTGGGCAAGATGATCTTACAGAATAGGGCTGTAAGACTGATCTTTAAGAAGGGTTGGAGTAGCTGAAGACAGTTTTCTTAAAGAAGGCAGCCTCATTTATTCAGGAGCTAAGAATTACTAGAATTATTTACAAATACATGACTGGAGGGTCAGAACAGAAAGGGTTGGAGAGAGGGAAGAGAAAAGGGGTAAAGGCACAGCACCATGTTCTCTGCATTGTGATTTTGAGGCACCTGCTAGTGTGCTTTATAAGATTTTCTACATTGACAGAGTAAGGAAAACAGTGCTTTGGTTTTTTTTTTTAAAAATCAGAGACAATATATAAAAATTATTTGCTTCCTAAGAACCATAGCCACATAAGTGTGTCACAGTTTATGATTGCTTGGTTTCTGAAGCTAGGTCAGGTGGTCTGTAAAGGTTTTACCACCCTGTAATCGAAACACTATGTGTTCAAGAAAATCTTTCTGGGCACCAGATTTCTAGTTTCTGTAGAGTGAGACACTGGGTATTATTCCTATCCAGCATTGGGCTACAAAGGATGCCAGAGCAATGTGAGATTTTGCTTTAAGTGAGGAACATTTTTAAGTCAGTCTTGGCCCCTGAGTGATGCCATGGTGTTAATGGTTAAGTAGTAGTTCACCTCATAATCTCTCATCCATACAGTTTGATGCTTATATTAGTGTATAGAGATGCTAGAGAGGAAATCATATCCTTCGAATAATTCTTTCCTTCTGTTACTGCCATCTTTTAATTCAGGTAATTTATAAGAATTAGAAGAACAATTTTTCTTATGCAGAATCCCAAGTGAAGATCAAGTCAGTTCCATAAGAAGATTTTACTACATGCTAGGGAGGTAACCGAAGTCTGAGGAACCAATATGGCCCGCAACCTGTTTTGTAGTTCAAAAGCTAGAAACAGAGTTACATTTTTTAAATAGGTGGCGAAAAATCAACAGATTTTGTGACACATTATTATGGTTAGGGTTTCTGTTTCTGCAACCAAACACCATGACCAAAAAGCAAGTTGGGGAGCAAAGGATCTGTTCAGCTTACTCTCCCACATTGCTGTTCATCACCAAAGGAAGTCAGGACAGGAACTTAAGCAGGGCTGGATTCTGGAGGCAGCTCAGAAACCATAGAGCTACTTACTGGCTGGCTCAGCCTGCTTTCTTACAGAACTCAGGACCACCAGCCCAGGGATGGCACCACCTACCTTGGGCTGGTCCCTCCCACATTGATCACTGAGAAAATGCTTTAGAGCTGGATCTTGTGAAAGCATTTCCTCAACTGAGGCTCCTTTTCTCTAATTACTATCTTATGTCAAGTTGACACACAAAACTAGCCAATACACATGTTAAAAAATGTGTGAAATTCAAATATCAGTGTCATAAAGTTTCGTGGGAACACATCACACTTAATCTTTGCATCCTCACCGTCCTTCACCTGTGACACACTGCAGGGACAGTGCTTATAGGAGACACTAGTTTCTTCCCTAAGCCAGATCTGCCCTATTGAAAAATCGCAGAATCATTTTGCCATCCACTGATCTTTTTACCATTCCCTACCCTCACCTACACACTGGATTTTTCTTCTCCCCTTGCCTTGGCTTCACATGTGCACACACACATAGACACATCTCATTCTTTTTGCATTGTTTACAATTACAGTGAAATCCTTTTGTGATTCTGCAGTAAGTACTCAGAGGAGTAGTTGTCTGCCTCCCTCCCTGTGGCTTTCCTTCCCTCTATCTTTATGGAGACTTTCTAAGGTGGCTCCTTTTTCCCCCACCATGTTTTTGTTTTCAAGGTGGGAGTTAGATCCGGATACGTTTTTTACTTCCACGGAAAGTTCTGTGTTAGTATGTGGTCTCATTTTTAACCTACTTGCAGACGCCCAATTATCTGAGATCGCTTTCACATGACTGAGGTTAAGCTTTATTTCCTTTGGCTTGTCCCTCCCTCAGCAGACACTTCCTCTTTGCCTTGAAAGGACAGAACGATGTTCAGCTCTCTGGGCTTTGGCCCAGTATTTGATTTATGCATTATTTAATTTCCTCCTGAAAATTGGAAGCAGGGCTCTCAGGAATGGAAGTGAGTAGTTTTCGTTTGTTTAAGAACACTTTTAGATTTAATATAATCAGTAGTAGATGTCAGCGTGATTGGGGGCGACTTAAGGTGAAACAAATACAGGTTAATACAAAGGAAAAGTGTGTGCCAGTAGAAAAGAGCTGAGGTTTCTGAATCACTGCTGCTTAGATTGTCTGTGCCATGCTTGTGGTGTGCTCATTGGGTACCCTCTGGCCTGGGTTAAGTTGCAGTTGCAGAGCCTTTCCTTAGAACCACTATTGCCTCTACCTCCACAACTGCACACACCAGTATGTTTGTGAGTGCCAAAATGATTGGAAATTTTTATATTAGTGGATCCAGGAATTAACAGTCTGTGCTTCCTAAGGGTTTGGGGGTGGCATATTCCTCTTGACAGATTCCTCTGAGGTTACAGCCTACCTCCTCTTCACCACCTACATGCCTAAGGATCTGGAACACCTGCTGCCTGCACCTTCTTGATGGGGACTGTCTGCTCACACCTCCCTCCCCACACTGCTAATCCAATCTCACTGGAGCTCTTTCCTGCTGGGATTCAGTCCTAGCTAGCCTTAGTTTCCCTGTTCTTACCCCATCTGCCAGGTAACCTTCTGAAGACCTTCAGGCTTCATGTTCCTTTGTTTTCTTTTTCATACAGACCCCATTCCCTAGTATAGAGATGAGCTTAAATGTTCCCAAGGTTGTTTCTTGGACATCTTTTCCTCCTCAGTGTGCGCAAACTTTTGACATTGTGTCACAGCATTGTCATCGACAAAGTTCATATGTGAGAACTTCTGGGTAACTTTACACAAAAAGAAAATGACGGGCTGGGGAGATGGTTCAGTCAGTACAGTTCCCTGGCACCCAGGTAAAAACTAGGTACAGTAGTGGCACATGTCTCTACCCCCAGCACCGGGGATTGGTGAACTCCAGGTTCATTGAAAGATCCTATCTCAAAAGATAAGGTGGAGAGCAGTTGAGAGGGATGTACATTATGCACATACATCACACACACAAAATGGAAATATTTTAAGGCTTATAATTTTGTATTGATGTATTGAGCCCCATTCATAGCAGTCTTTGCCTGCACGTGACCCATCACCCACAGATTGGACACACCAGTGTGGCTGCACTTTTCCAAGTGCCAGCACCGTAAAAGCTTAGAAGAAGCCTATAGATAAGCATAGTTGAAAACCTACTCCAGTCCTAGCCAGCTGCTTCTGACTTCCTTAAAGGTGGTCTAGCCTCTACTGCTTGAAGATGGTCTAGCCTCTGCTACTTCTGTGTATCACACAGACCAACTTCCCAGGGAGTGAACACCACCTGCACATCATAATGGTCCTTTAAAGCACAGGCCCTGAAGAGCTCCTCATGGATGTTGCTCAGCTCCCAACACATGCTCCCTACTCCTCTACCTCAGGGCAGTCTATTGGATTAGATAGAGAACAGTTGCTGTAGGTGGGCGTGCATGCATCTAAACCTGGGGCCACCACATAGCTCTTGTGTGATTTGGGGCCGTCTGTTCAAATACATTATTAGAACTTGGTTTGTTGGTTTTCATTTATTCGGTGTGTTTATATCTGGAGAAGATGTCTGCATGATGGACTGTTGGAAAGCTTAGATGAAGGCCCAGGGCCCTTGAGACTTCCCAGCAGCATGTGGTGGTGCTCTCAGTAGTCCTAGCTCCTCTAACAGCACTCCACGCTTCTCATGTCGGCCACGGTGCTGCACATTCTGAACAGGCACTGGTGGCGTATTTTCCCATCTGCATTCCACAGATGTTGAGGTTTTCTTCTAATCCATTTCCCATGAGTGTAACACAATGACTTGTCACAAAATTTTTCATAAGTGGGTTCAGGTGAGTAGAATAACTCTTCTTCTCCCCAAGGGAAATGCTGGTTATACGGTGCTCGTACAATTCAGGGGTACAAAGTTTACAGTTGTGTTTTCTCTTATGTTAGTATACTGAAGCTTGAAACAAATCAGCTTTTTAATTTACTACTTTGTAGTTAAATTTGCATCTGTTCTGAGTAATTTTGTTTTTCTTTTGAGACATACTTGCTGTGTAGCTCCAATTGTCCTGGAACTGCTTTGTAGACCAAGCCAACCTCAGACTCACAGATATCCACGTGCTTCTGCCTCCCTAGTGCTGGGATTAAAGTGTGTACTACCACACCCAACTAGCAATTCTTTTAAAATAAGCACTTTGGTACCCATTAGATGGCTCAGCAGGTAAAGGTACTTGCTGCCAAGCCTGAGAACCTAAGTTTCATTCCTGGGACCCAGTTCCAGCAAGTTGTTCTCTAACCTCCACTAGTGTGAGTCTGTCCCCCCATCCTAATACACACACACTCAATCACAAATAACTTTTAAAAGAACTACTTTATAGTTGATTTACAAATGCTATCAGAAGTAAAATATTTGAGATAAGATATATCCAAGCATTAAGTTACTTTTTAGTTATTTTTTTTATTTTATTTTATAAGGTCAGCCAGCTTTTAAATACCAGTAGTTTTTCCATCTATATATTTTTTTTCTTAAACAAATGTTGTTTCTTCTCTTTAGCATATTTCTGAAACATAACTTTTCTGCTTTGAAGAAGTAACACTTCTTCACAAATCACACATGGCCAACTAGCTTGTCATCTAGAAGCTAAGTCTGTAGGTTAGGCTCTGCTGCTAGTTGGAAGGCTCTGTTCCCACAAGTCTGAACTTGTCTCAGGACAGAGCCCACGTGGATTTGGCATACAGATCAGACAGAAATACATATTCACATAGAGTACCTTCGTAAAAGTACCAGCATGCCAGCTGCTGGAGGAGTGCTGCTCAGTGCTCAGAAAGGCCGCTCAGCAAAGTGGTGGGTCACACTGAATCTACACTGGAACACTTGGAGAAATTGTTTATACCCACTGTGGAGTGTAGATAGTCTCAAAATTGAGATTTTTATTTAACATCCATTTAGTCTAATCCTATTTAATTGCTAGAATTATTATTTTCTGTGTTTAACGCAACCCAATTTTGTAGAACTCCTGCCAACCACAAGCACCAAATACCTAGTCACAGGCAGCTCTTTACTGTTGTATAGTTCGGTGGTGCTGAAGTTATTTTAGTTTTTGCCAAATCCCTCTTTTTAAGTTACTTTTGTTTTAATATTTTGTGTGTATGGGTGTTTTGCCTTTCTGTATGTCTGTGCATCACATGCCTACCTATGTTCATAGCTGTGGTACATAAGTGTGTGATTATCTGGAAGTTAAAAGATACACCTGCACATTACCATGTACATGATAAGTCAATGTGGTAGTACCACACTGGTTCTAATAACCCCTAAGCAAGACCGTTCTGAGCTTCCTCTTGTCACTTTCTAAGCCTATTGTTGCTGCTGCAGAACTTCTGAGCTCAGACTAAGCTGACCTGAGACAACCCTGAGCCTCATTATTAGCATGGCTTCTGCAACAGACCATCTGCAGGCATGGTGAACCCCGGGAGACTGATTAACTCTATTAGCCATGCTAGGAGAAAGGCCAGGTCAATGCTC
>PVIU01007656.1:47742-90357 GCA_004026605.1 Ondatra zibethicus | reverse complement strand
CGCTATGTGGGGAAAACTAAACTGAATGCTGGGAGAAAGAAGGCGGAGTCAGGAAGAAGCCATGGAGCCTTCAGAGGGGAAAGATGTGAGCTGCCAGCTAGAACCTTGCCAGTAGGCCACAATCCTCATGGTAAAAAATAAAATAGAAATGGGTTAATTTAAGATATAAGAGCTAGCTAGAAATACGCTTAAGCTATTGGCCAATCAGTATGGCAAATAATATAGTTTCTGTGTTTTTATTTTCGGGTCTGAGCAGCTGGGGAACAAACAAGCAGCCTCCACCAACACGCACACTCTCTCTCTTTCTCTCTCTCTCTCTGTAAGGGTATTTTGTCTGCATAAATGTATATGTATCACATGTGTATCTGAGGCCCAAAGAATGTGTCAGAGCCCTAGGACTAGAGTTATAGAAGGTCGTTAGGTGCCATGTAAGTACTAGGAATTAAACCCAGGACCTTTGGAAATGCAGCTAGTGCTCTTAGCCACTGAGTCATCTGTCTAGCCCCTTGCCCTTGACTTTTAAGTGAGTATTGGGAATTTAAACCCAAGTACTCATTCTTGCATGGCAAGTACTTTGCCTAGTGAGCCATCTCCCCAGCTCCTAAATCAAATTATTTAACCCAAATACATCTATTATAAAAAGGAGGTTAAGGGACCAGATCTGGTGGCACATGCCATTAATCCCAGCACTTGGGAGGCAGAGACAGGTGGATCTCTGAGTTCAAGCCCAACCTGGTCTACAGAATGAGTTCCAAGGCAGCCAGGTCTACACAGAGAAACCCTGTCTCAAAAAGGTTAGGGAAGAGCTGAAGAGCTGATTATGGAGGTATAGGCCTGTAAGCCTAGCACTCAAGAAGTGGAGGCAAGAGGATCTTAAGTTTGAGGCTAGCCTGAGCCATGTAGCAAGACATTGTCTCAAAAAGAAGAAATGAGACAAGAGCTTCCTTTTAAGGCGAATGCAGGGCTCATTGAATATGCAAAAGCTACAATGTGGATGCTTTTTCCATTTCTAGGGCTCAAACCTAGAGCCTCATGCATGTTAGGCAAGCCCTCTTACTGTGCCACATCCTCCCTCCAATACATTCCATTTTTAAAGCATAATGAATTTTAATAGTATGTGAATTATACCTCAACATTAAAAAGCCTTTCAACCCAGCAGTGGTGGCACACACCTTTAATCCCAGCACTCAAGAGACAGAGGCAGGCGTATTTCTGTGGAGGCCAGCCCAGTCTACAGAGACAGTTTTAGAACATCCAAGGATACATAAAGAAACTCTACCTCAAAAAAGCCTTTTAATCACAAGGAAAAGTCAAAGTGGTTTTCACTTTAATTTTGTAATGACACAATAGATTATTATTAATGGTTAAACCTACTGACAGGCATTTTCATGAGTTGTTGCATTTAAAAATTTTCTTAAAGGGCAGGGCATGGTGACTCAGGCTGCTATTCTCAGAACTAGTAAGGCAGAAGCAGGTTGATCTCTAAGTGTAGAGGTCAGAGGACAACTAGGAGGAGAATGGGAACTGGTTCTCTTCGTCCACTATGTGGGTCCCAGGGACTGAACTCAAGTACCCAGGCTTGCATGCAGGTCTAATGAGTCAGCTTAAATGGATATTAAAATGAAGATAAGCTATTCTGAATGCCTGAACATGGGTGAGAGAAAGCTACAAGTAAATAGAACACTGATCAGGTGATATTTCTCAGCCTGTCTTGTACCTCTAACCTTAATAAATGTACTTAGGACAGGAAACACAAAACAGAAAAGCATCTTGACTGCCAGGATCAGAGATAATGGAATAAAGACAGTATAAATAGGAACTTGTCAGGTAAATAAACCTAAAGCAATGAAACATACTTAGTGATCTTTTAAAGTCCCTCTTTGAAAAACCTCCAATGACATCAAGCACACACATAGTATACATACATACATTCAAGCAAAAACACTCATACATATAGAATAAAATAAACCAATCTTAAAAAAAAAAGCCTGGGTGTGGTGGTACATATCTCTATTGCCAACACTTAAGAGACAGAGGCAGGAGGATCAAAGCAAATGTAAGATGACCCTCATCTTCTTAGCAAATTCTAAGTCAACTTCAGGTATCTTTTTGTGTCTCTGTGTGTGTATGTGCTTCTTTTCGTTTTCTGTTTGCTTGTATGTTTTGTTTTATTATGGTTTATTTGCCTGTTTGTTTTCTTTCTCTTTTTTGGTTTTTTGAGACAGGGTCTCTCTGTAGCTTTGGAACCTGTCCTGGAACTAGCTCTTGTAGATCAGGCTGACCTTGAACTCAGAGAGATCCGCCTGTCTCTGCCTCCCGAGTGCTGGGATTAAAGGCGTGCATGCGCCACCACCACCCGGTGCCTGTTTGTTTTCTAAAGAGTGAAAGAGAAAGAAGGTGGGACAGGTAGGGAGGTGAGGATGATATGGGAAGAGATGAAGGAGGAAAAACCATGATTAGAATATAACTGTAGAAAAAATTATTTTCAATAAAAAACAAAAACAAAACAGACATAGCACATTTTCTTTGGAAAGAAAAAAAACAAATAAAACCCAAAAACTGTCTAAATGGCAAAACTAACAGGAAACTAATGACAAATGTATCAGTTCAACATACCAAACTTGCCACTGAGTGCCACATTTAGTAAAATATCAATTGCTTCTGAAGCTAAGCCATTTTTATAAGCCACGTTTTCCACAGTTTTTAAGTGTTTTTCCAACACTGTATTTTTATTCAGTGAGGTTTTCTTGGGACCTGGAAAAAAAACAATATTAAACAAGGAGACCTTGGACAATCTTTCAGTGCTCATCCTTAATAATTACAACCTAGGGACTCATTAAAGGAATAGATTTATGCAATAACTGTCTTCCTCTAAAAAACAAAAAAATAAAACAAGCAAATAAAAAACTTTGAGCCTATATATATTACTCAGTACTTAGCAACAATAAATCTTCAGTGAAGAAAACATCCCTCATTCCCTGACAGCTCAGTATATATTGAAATATACTATATCACAATGTATTATATACTATAGACAAAACAAAACATCTCTCCAGTATAGTGGCTGGAAGATACTGTGATCACCTCAGAATCTTTATAAAATGCTAATACTTATCATCTACTCTTACACATCTTGTATACACACACAAACACACATATATATAACATTCAACTTAAATTAAAACCTCTTTCAATATTAGGACAATTCCAAAACTTTACTAGAAACCTTTATTTGTGTATATACACGAGTGTGTGTGTACCTATGAGTGTGTGAGCCATGTGTAAGTATGTGTGTGAAGGAGAGTTTGATGCTAGGAATCTTCCTCTATCACTTGCCACCTTATTATTTTGGAGACAAGGATTCTCAGTGAACTTGGAGCTCACCAATTCAGCTAGACTACCTGGCCAGTGAGCTACAGGGAGTCTCCTATCTCTGCCACCCCAGTGCTGACATTACAAGCACATACACCATGTCAAGATTTTTATATACATACTGGAAATTTGAACTCAGGTCCTTATACCTACAAAGCAAGCTCTTCTTCAACTGGACAATCTCCCGAGCCTACCTAGATGCCATTCAAAAGTCACAGTGCCAGGTTACATCCCATACCAATCAGATGTCTAAGAATAAATGATAAAAATTAGTATGTTTTGAAGATTCTGAGGTGATGGGAAGATGTTTTGTTTTGTCTATAGTATATAAATATTGTCATATAGTAAATTCTCGATAAGTGACTATTAGATAAAAATTTGAATAAACAAAAACATTTTTCCCTTTAAAAGCATTTAAGGCTGGACATGATGGTGTACACCTTTAACTCCAGCACTTAGGAGGAAGCGGCAGGTGGACCTCTCTGAGTCTGAAACCAAGCAATTTCCAGGACAGTCAGGGCTATACAGTGAAACCCTATCTCAAAAAAAAAAAAGTCTTAAAAAAAGGCAAAGATTATTTTTGGACAGGTTCCTACTATATAGCCCAATCTAACTTTGAACTTAGGTTCCTCTTACCTGTCTTACTCCCCGTGTTAGGATTACAGATATGTCTGCCACTGCATCCAGCAATTAGGACCGAAATGTTTTAGAGACAAATAGGAATTTCGGGGCTTGGGCTGGGGTTGCAGCTCAGATTTGAGAATGCTGGGTTCTACCACCAGCTCCACATAAACCAGGCATGGTAATGCACACCTGTAATCTCAGCAATCAAGTTAGAGGCCACCCTCTGCTGCATAGTGAGTTCAAGGCCAGCCTCAGATACATAGAGGCCAGTCTCAATTAAAAAAAAAAGTACATAAAATAAAGTGCACTTTCATAAGGAAAATCATCTGCCTTTACCTTTCTGAAAGTATTCTACTGCTATCTGCAGGTCATCTTCATCTTGATCATCAGCATGTTTAGGATCTTCCATTGAATTGCTTTCTTTCAAGACACTCTTCGAGTTACCTGATTTCTCTTTTACCTTCCAGGCTAAGAGATTGGTCTGAAAACTATTGCTACCTTGAGAAATTCTGTTTTGGAGCTCAGAGCTTCTGGTTTTCCTTTGAGTTGCCATCACTGTATATATGTTCTAAACAAAAACGAGTACCAAGTTACTATTACCCAGCCAGAGACAATGACCATATTTGTCTGCATTCCCATGTGCAACAGGTATTCAATGACAGGAAAAAATTAACCCATAGGCTTTTTTAGAAAGTCGTTGACATGAACAGCAATAGATTCATAACTTGCCAATGTAATATATATCAGCTAAACTTTTAAAATGGCTATATTTTTAAGTACAAAACCATCCTATCTCATAATTTCAATCTTTTTCTACTCCTATTTTATCTACCCCTCCTTGATTTTGCTTTTGATCTTTACATTCTCTTTTTTGTCACTAGTATGCTAAAATTGCACAGTTAAAAAGCTAACTATGGCTGGAGAGATGGTTCAGAGGTTAAGAGAACTGACTGTTGTTCTGGAGGTCCTGAGTTCAGTTCTCAGCAACCACATGATGGCTTACACCCATCTATAATGAGATCTGGTGCCCAGAACACTATATACATAATAAATAAATTGGAAAAAAGCTAACTAATGCCCAGGGTAGCAATATTATCCATTTATTAATTCACACGTTCAATAAATACTATGTATAATCATCTTTATGCCAAACACAGTCTAGTTAGTTACCAGGGCTGTAAAAATAAAACATCATGGAGCCTGAATTCATGAACCCTACACTGGGGGACAGGGGTTATAAACCAAGGACCCAGTAAGTGATAAGTGCAGTGAAGTGACAGAAATGAGGTGGAGTAGGAATCTAATTTTGAGTAGGTGTCCAGAGAAAGCCTCTTGTGGTAGTTTAAATGAGAATGCCCCCAAGGCCCATATATTTGAATACATGATCCCCAGTTTGTAGAACTATCTGGGAATGACTAGGAGGTATGGCCTTGTTGGAGGAAGATGTGTCACTGGGGGTGGGCTTTGAGACTTCAAAACTCCACACCATTCCCACTTAGTTGTCTGCCTTGTGCCTGTGGATAAGATATAAGCTCTCAGCTACTGTTCCAGGACTGTGCTTGCCTGCCTGCCACAATGATTTCCATGGGTTCTGCTACCCCGTGTAATAGTTAAGTCTCAAATTAAATGCTTTCTTTTATATGTTACCTTGCTCATGGTGTCTCTTCACCAAGAAAGAAGAAAAGGAATTAAGACAGCCCTCTAACGTGACCTTTAAGGAAGATGAAATCTAAGTGCCAAGAAGGAGTGGGCCATTTGAAGGTGCGGGGGAAGAGTATTTGATGAGAAAAATGGAAAACATCCAAGCAAGAAAGAAAATTGTGTATTAATGAAAACATGTCAACACCAGTGTGAACAGTTTGGAGCGAAAGAGTTAAAGTGTAAAGTGAGAGTCAGAACTGTAACAGGGGAGATCATATTGGGTCTTATAGGCAAAGAGTAAGGACTCTGACTTTTCAGTATCAACCCATGGGAGAGAAAACGAAAGACTGTTTTTCTTTTCTGTAATGTAGAGACTAGAGTTCAGAAGTGTTGAGAAACCACTTACCAGGCTTTGCCAAAGAAAGCAGATGACTGGCCTGCAGCAGGCCTAAGGAGAGTAAAAAAGACTCACATGTCCTATGAGATACTCGATTCAGGAGCATAGATACCTGGGTAGACTGTTAAAAAGAAAAAACAAAGAATTAGACACAGATATGAGGGAAACCAAGAATAACTAATAAGGAACCAAGACTGGCTTCTAAGTTTTTATCTTCAAGTAGGAAAATCTACGGGAACAGAAGGAATGACATTCAATCTCTTCCCCCCTGGAAGAGATGAGACTAGGGCAAGAGAGCACATAAGTTCAAGACAGGAAGGGGAGGTCTGGTGACAAGAGCGTCCTACTTAAGAAGGGTCAGAGAGCCGATTAGGACCCCCACTGGGCGAACTGCTCCAGCGCCACCGGGTGGTTCAACTCACGCCCCTCCCTCCCCACCTAACTGCGAAACTGGCAAACAACTCCCCGACTAGGCCTATCCCTGAGACCACAAAGGAAAATCTGATGCCAGTTACCCTTTTCAGGGTTAGTCTTACCCTCGCCGGTCGCGGTATTGCTGATCTCAGTGCCACCCTGGCCCCAGTCGCCCAGCACCTCTCCTTAAGAACTTCAGTACTGGTCGTCCAGCTCCCAAAAGCCGCCTCCGAGATTCAAAGGCGCCAGCCCCGCCCCGCGCATGCGCTTTGGGGGAGCTCGCGCCGGCGGGGGAAGCGAGTTCAGCCGAAAACTAATTGGTTAGAGTGCTGCTCTAAGGCGGGAGGTGGCGCGCGCGCCAGCAGAGAATGACGCGCCTCAATGACGCCGAGCGCCTGGCCCCACCCACGAAGGCCTGAGGTGCGCCCCAGCCCGCAGTCGCTACTGGAGGCAGTGGATTGGTCGGTGGTGGTGTCCGTGTTCTGGTGTTTGCAGTGGTCATTCTGAGTGGAACAGTGCTAAGTGATTTGGCGTTGAATTTAACGTGGTCAAGTGTGGTTTTCATTTTGCCCACATTGACCCCAAATGTCGGGGCTTGGAATCTGCAGAAAAATGTAAAACTGAAAACTTGACAATAAAGGCGGTTTTTCCCTATGTTGTGACTTAAAGGGTCTGTCGCTTTCCTATGGAGGTCGGGGGAAATGGACGGTAAGAGAAAATCACAAGATCTGCCTGCTTTTGACAGAAGATGGGTACAAATAACTTCTAAAAACAGCCAGGCGGTGGTGGCACACGCCTTTAACCCCAGCATTTGGGAGGCAGGGGCAGGCAGATCTCTGTGCGTTCGAGGCTAGCCTGGTCTACAGAGTGAGTTCCAGGACAGCCAGGGCTACACAGAGAAACCCTGTCTCGAAAAAAAAAATAAAAAATTCTGGGTCAGATGTTAATCCATCTTGAAGGTGGCTGTCTGTCAACGTGTAAATATTCCTAACCTTGAAGAACTAACTGACCTTAAACTAGCTAAACCAGCAATAAGAACTTAGTACACGATCTAACTTTAGCCCCTCATTTAATCTCTATTAAACTAGGAATAAAAGCCAGAGTGGAGGCTCGAGCCTGTAATCCCAGCACAGGAGAGACTGGGGAAGAAGAACCACCGAAGGAGGACTGTCTGGGCTACAGTGTGACCTTGTCTTAAAAAAGAAAGTTAGGAATAAAGGAGGAATTTATAAAATGCCTCTCAGCGACTTGAGGCCATAAGATTATTATGAACTTTATGTAAAATTATACATAATGTCATCTCACACAAGCATAAATAACCGAGGGTTAACTTGAAGTATTTGATATAGACTACAGCAGAAAAGACTACCACATCTAACATGGTTTTAGAGTAGTTTGACAAACTCATTTACTCATGCATAAAAATTGAGACTGTCCATTTTTTCTGATAGCTGCTCTTTAGCAAAAGTGAAATTTTTATTGAGCCATTTTCATGCATTTAATGATTTAATACACTCAAATAAGTGTAAACGGGACAGGATTGAAGGCTTCACCCTCCTTTTCGCAGATGAAATGTTACCCTAAGTGATGAAATTACTTACTTAACATGACAAATTTGTGGCAGTACAGCTTGTCACTTTGTGGACACAGTGTAGTAAAAGACACTGCTTCATATTTATTTAATGAACCCTTGGGTATTTTTTTCTGAAATAATATTTCATCTTTTCCTCTGACTCACTCAATAAAGGCCTTCCTAAACCTGGAGATGGTATTGGAATCCTAAAGCTTTATCTTAAGACTCTAAGGCTTCCCCTCTTACGTGGTAACAACAAAAGAGCAGGAAGGAAGCCGGGCGGTGGTAGCACACGCTTTTAATCCCAAGCACTCTGGAGGCAGAGGCAGGCAGATCTCTGTGAGTTCAAGGCCATCCTGGTCTACAAGAGCTAGTTCCAGGACAGCTAGGGCTGTTACACAGAGAAACCCTGTCTCGAAAAAAAAAAAAAGCATGAAGGAACTTAAAAGGATATGCAAGTTAGCAGCCTTATTTGTATACTGAAACTATTACACCCTTCTCTTCTTCATCTAGACTTTTGTTTCTTTAAGAGTTTGTAGCTAGGTGTGGTGGCACATACCTTTAACCCAGAACAAAGAAGGCAGAAGCAGATGGATCTCTCCGAGTTCCAGAACTGCCAGCGCTACATAGTGAGACCTTATTTCAGAGAAGGGGGGGGGTGCAGGTACCTGGGCTAGGTGTAATGAGTGACGTGGGCCTGGATGCCCAGTATTTGTGAATTAAAGAAAGAGAATCTCTACTTTGAGGCCAGTTTAGGCTATACAGTGAGACCTTGCCTTAAAACAAATACCAACAACAACAAGCTCAAGAAATTCACACGAACAGAAGACTCTGAGTCCCTTGTTTATGGGAACTTTTCTTTCCAGATTCTGAGTCCATATCCACACCACGTCCTCCAAATTTCAAAAACCTTTATTTTGAAAGAACGAGCGAAAGAAGACAGTTAGCAATTACCAAGGACGATGACACTGAAGAAAATACAGTAAGTACTCTTCCCACACACAGCCCCCGCCCCCTTTCCCATCCCTGGCACAACATTAAAACCATCAAAGCACATTTGACAAAGAAACAGCAGTATGTAACTACGAAAGCAATTTTCCATACTGCTCAATCCAACTAACCCATGTCAAATGTCCTTCCCCTAGCTAACTCCACCTGCTGGAATGCTGAAGAGATGTAAAATAGACATTTCTGGGGGTATTTTGGACTCTGTTAAACGTTTGCAAAGTTCAGTGACAAATCAATAAGTGTAGAGGACTCCTCTGATAGGTAAACACTGGATATAGCTTTTCCATCCAATTTCAGGTTTCAGAAAACCACTAGGGCTGGAGATTCAAACTTTAAACAGGACCAATCGCTTGTCCCTTGGTGGAAACTGTGGGGAAGCTGTCAGATCCTGGTTGGCTACTGAGAATAGTGAAAGTGAGGCAGCTTTGGGCTTAAAACCAAGTTTGACTGTGTCTAGTAAAAGACTGTTAATTAAATTTCAAACTGCTAGCCAAAGAGCTCAGTCGCTTGGACTCAAACAAAGACAAGGAGAGACCTCCTACTGTGCTGCTTGAAGAAGCAGACTATCTATTGCCTGCATATATCCCGTTTGAATTAAACTTGATGTTGAGTGTTTCGAACTTAAAAGCCGAACTAGAAGCTAATTAAATTGAAGACACTCTTCTTGTAAAATGGTGAGTTTAAGTTTACAGCTTAATGCAGAGAGGGCGTTCCACCCCACGTGGAAATAGGTTCTTTGTTTTCTACTAGAATAGGATTCTCGTACCACGAGGGTTCCCTATTCTACATTTGCTGGAATCAATTTATAAAGGGAGGATACCTGTGCAGGATTAGTTCAAAGATCAGAACTTCCTCCTCCACGCATGCGTGTACTCACACACATGGCAGTTCAATACATTCCCCCCACACATAATCTCACAGTCACATGCTTGCTGGAGTCCACCTCACAAACACATTTCAATAGTAGCCATACACATGTACATGCAGCAACATGTGAGCGTTACTCCAGGGTGACTAAAGGCGGTTGCACGAATGTCAATGTGGGGAGGTTATTTTAGGGTATAGATGTACACAAGCCAATTAACTTGCAGTTTGTACTTTTTGCTTTTCCCCTAAGAACAATAAATCAAATGAAAAACACACACTGATATCTTCTTGGGTGTCAAAGAGGCAACTGCCTAGAAGGTCCACTTTTTTCACTTCCAATTTTCTATGACACCTTCACTTTGCCCTGCGGGGCCTTCTCATATAAGGAGGGTTGCTCCTCTGCGCTCTCAGGCAAGGCCTTCTTCTCAGAACGGTCTTCGGGCTTGCGCGCAATCAGCAGGCGGCAGGTGAGCAGGATGCCAAACACCAGAGCATGCGCATAACGTTTGAGAGGGTCGCCGACCAGCTGGTGGAAGAAAAGCACAGCCAACACTAGCAACAGCAGGAAGAAGTTGGCCACATCTTTGGGACGCCCAGGGACCAGGGTCATGACGATTCCACAGGCCACTTCAAGAGCGCCAATACTTTTTCGAAGGAGAATGGAGTTGATGCCCATTTTCTTCAGCAGAGGAAGGGCTCGGACATAGCTCTTGTATGCACGTTTCTAGAGTAGGGATAGCATAAGGAAATCAATGCATTAATCACAATTTTAACAGCCAAATCAAGAAAACACCAGCAAGGGTCTGTTTTCCCTTTTTTAAAAAAAAATTATTCATTTATAGTCTTCTGCCTGCATGTATGCCTGCCGGCCAGAAGAGGACACCACATCTCATTACAGATGGTTGGAAGCCACCATGTGGTTGCTGGGAATTGAACTCACGACCTCTGGAAGAGCAGCCAGTGCTCTTAACCTCTAAGCCATCTCTCCAGCCCCCTGTTTTCCCTTTTTACACGAACCAAAAGTATCTCATTTTTACCCTGTCCCTTAAATAAAACCTTGTGAATAGGGAAAAGAGGAGGCGATCTGTTTGGAATCTCTGTGATTAAAAACTATAAAAAGTATGGGACTGGAGTTTCTTCCCTCTGTTCTTCTGAAGAGGCAAGCAGGTCTCTGTCTGTCTCTCGCTTTCCTTCCCTTTACCATTCTTTCAATAAACTCCTCACTTAAGCTCAAAAAAAAGTATGGGACTGGAGAGATGGCTCAGCAACTAAGCTGTGTTAGGCTTGGTGGCACTTGCTTTTAGCCTCAGCACTTGGTAGGGACAAACTCTCTGTGAGTTCAAGGCCAGCCTGGTCCATATATTGAGTTCCAGGACAGCTAGGACTGCATAGTCTAGAGACCCTGTCTCAAAACAACCACAATAACTAAAAGAGCACTGGGTCCTCTTGCAGAGGACCTGGATTGCTTTCCCAGCACCCACATGGTGGCGCATAACCTTTTCTAACTCCAGTTCCATGGGGACCTGCATCTTCCAGCTTCTGTGGCACTGCACAAATGTGGTACACAGACACATACAGGAAAAATCTCTCATACACATAAAAAAATTAGAAGAGGCCATCAAACCACAAAGAAGGCCCTCAGCCGCCCCATCCCTGCTAGCAGGTCAACCTTGGATTTAGCCTCCTGAACTGTAATCATTAATGCAGGTTGTTCACAAATTGCCAGTTTGTAACATTTTGTTATGGCAATCTGAAATGACTAAGGCACCAAAAGTAATAACTCAGCAAACCTGGTTTCATAGTATTTTTTAAAGTTGCTGCCTGTAAATTACTAAGGAAATAAAAGAAATTCATTGAACCATAAAATTGGTCCATGAAATCCATATCCATACTTTCTAGCACTTGCTTTGTCCAAAGGGCAAGACAATGCATGGGAAAGCCTCACAAATTTGACTTCCTTTATTGGACTGTATGGTAGATTTTGTTTTTCGAGACAGGGTTTCTCTGTGTATCTCTGGCTGTCCTGGAACTCACTCTGTAGACCAGGCTGGCCTCAAACTCACAGAGATCTGCCTACCTCTGCCTCCCAAGTGCTGGGTGGCCTATGCCACCATCACCCAGCAGTATGGTAGGTTTTTTAAAAAGGCAGAGGTAAAATATACATTTGCAGAGTCTGCCAAAATTGCTGATCAAATTAAAAATACACTGGGGCTACAGTTGACAGAGTGGTTGTCTAGCAGGCGTGAGGCCTTTGGTTCAATCCCCAGACTGCATGAATCAGGCATGTTGACACTTGCCTGTAAGCCCACCACTCTAGAGGTGAAGGCAGGAAAATCAGAAGTTGAAGGTCATCCTTAGGTACATAGTTAGAGGTCAGCCTGATACATAGGAGACCCCAGTCTAAAAGAACACACAAACCCTGGTTCCTTCACTGACTCAATATTTAGTATTTCCATAAGCTAGGCACAGCACTAAGTATTCTGAATGTGAATATGAATCTTTCAAAAAAGAAAGCCTTATCTTATTTTTAAATTAATTAATTTTTATTCTTATCATATTTTACATCCCAACCACAGTTTTGCCCCCTCCTCTCCTCCCAGTCCCTTTCCCCCACAGCCTCCTCTCTCCCCCAGATCCACTCCTCCTCCTTTCCCTTCAGAAGAGGGCAGCCCTCCTAGAGCTATCCACCGAATATGGCATATCAAGTTACAATTGAGACTAGGCACATATCCTCATATCAACACTGGACAAGGCAACCCAGTAGGAGGAAAAGGGTCCCAAGAGCAGGCAAAAGAGTCAGAGAGATCCCCCACTCCCATTGTTGGGAGTCCCACAAGAACACCCAGCTACACAACAATAATGTATATGCAGAGGACCTAGCTCAGACCCATACAGGGTCCCTGATTGTCGCTCCAGTCTCTGTAAGCCCCTGTGAGCCCTGCTTATTTGACTCTGTGAGGCCTTACCTTCTTGAAGTTTGGAGTTTAAAAGGGATAGAGTAGATACTGAGCTGTGTAAGTGTGATACAGTGTTGAGTGTCACATAAAATAATGTAGTGGGTATGGTGGAGGCACATCAAATCTCCTCAGACGGTGACAGTGATGGGGGGCCCTAAAGGAAAAGCTGGTGTTTACAAAACAATAAAGGCTTGGCAAATGGAGGAAAATGGATGGGTAAAAAGGCCCTGAAGTATAAAGCAGATAAATGGGTTGCAAACACAACCTCACTTTGGCATGAACTGGAGTGGGGAAGGGAGGGGAGACTTGAAATAGAAAAAAAAGTATGGACTGCATGGTGGAAAATTTCGTTGTGCTATGGAGCTTTGGGCATTGTCCTATAAGCCAGTGGAAACAACATAATCTTATTTTAAGGGCTGTCTTTTTGGAAACCATGAGGATATATTTGAACAGGTATAGTTGCAAACAAGGAGGTTGAGTGAGATGCCTAGACTAGAAATATCAAACACACTCATAGACTCAAAAACCCCAAACAAATAACAAATATGCAAACAATTCTAGAGCTGAAGATGTAGCTCAGTTGGTAGAGTGTTAGCCTAGTATGCAGGAGGCTGAATGAATTGAGCGTGTTGGCATACATCTGTTAATTCTAGCTTGGGAGGAAGAGGCAGGAGGATCCGAAGGTCAAGGTCATCCTCAGCTACAAACTGTGTTGGAGGCCAGGCTGGAATACAAGAGATCCTGTCTTAAAAAACAGAGAAAGAAAAAAGAATTCTAGAACCTAAAAATAAGAGAAAATAGGTCAATTTGTCTTTATGTATCTGATTTCACTTAATACAATCTCCAGTTGCATCTATTTTCCAGCAAATGACATAATTTCATTCTCCTTTATGGCTCAATACAACTCTGCTGTAAGAGGGAACTCCTGGGGGCTGGAGAAAAGGCTTAGTAGTTAAGAGCCTGTATTGCTCTTTCAGAAGATCCAAGTTTATTTCCCAGCACTCGTGTGGGGTGGCTCACAGCCACCTGTGACTACAACTCCAGAAGATCCAAGGCCTCTGACCTCCATGGGCACCTGCAGTCATGAGATTAGTTGCTTGGTAGTGGATCAATCCCAAGTATGCACAACACAGAGAGAGAGAGAGAGAGAGAGAGAGAGAGAGAGAGAGAGAGAGAGAGAGAGTTGTCAAAGGCACCAGATGAAGGACTACTAAAGTCAGATCTCAATTTCTACGGCTGCAGACCGAAGAAAAGTTAAACCTACATCTCTCTTAGACATTTTTACCATTCCTTACTAGAGTATATGTTTACTAGGTATTGTAAGTAATCTATCTATGCAAATACTAGACCGTTTTACGTTTCTCCTTTATGGCTCAATACAACTCTGCTGTAAGAGGGAACTCCTGGGGGCTGGAGAAAAGGCTTAGTAGTTAAGAGCCTGTATTGCTCTTTCAGAAGATCTTGGATTTGCTGGAAAATAGATGCAACTGGAGATTGTATTAAGTGAAATCAGATACATAAAGACAAATTGACCTATTTTCTCTTATTTTTAGGTTCTAGAATTCTTTTTTCTTTCTCTGTTTTTTAAGACAGGATCTCTTGGACTTGAGCATCCAAGGATTTGGGTATCACCCCACTCTTGTTCCTACCCTGCTCCTGAGCATGTGAAAAAATATGTTAGCCATAGTTTGTCCTCTATCTTCTCACTTTAGGTCAGGGCAGAGGTGTTTTGGGAGTGAAATTGAAAGAGAGGTTTGCCAGGCACAGTGAATTCTAGGCCCAGGGAAGCCAGAGCCACATGGAGCAGACTCAGCTCAGAGTTACAGATGTTGCTGAGAAAGCCTGCCCCTTTCCTCCATGGTTAATCTGCAGGCACACACCACTTGCCTCCACCCCAGCCCCACCTCTTTATCCTGGTGACAGTAGCAGGTATATATTAGAGAAAGAATTCTAGATCCAAGGGGCTTCTTGAACATTTATGAGGACCATTTTCCCTCCAGGACCATCTTCCCTCCATTTCAAGATGGTCTCATGAAGCCCAGGTTGGCCTCAATATTTAGCTAAAGATAGTCTTGTACTCCTGATCCTCCTCCTCCTCCTCCTTCTCTCTCCCTCACTCCAGGATCTCCTATAACCCAGGCTAGCCTCAATAAGTATCTGAGGATGCCTTTGAATTCCTGTTCCTCATGTTTGTACCTCCCAAATGCTAGGATTACTGGAATGAATTACAAAGCCAACTACATTCCCTTTCAAAAGTACCGTTCTTAATTAACACTAAGTTTTTCAAGGAGGGATTCCTAAATCCTAAAGATTGAGCTTCTGGAGGATGCACAGAGGGGAGAAGGTCAGCTTCTTAGAGATTCTACAGTCTCTTCAGGTCCCAGAACATCCAGCTATGGACTGAGTAGCTTCTCCAACTGCCAGCCCCAACCCCCAGCACAAATCACTTAACATGCCAGAATAGATTCTTATCTATGGTATTGTGGAATCTGTAAGCAGTCACCCTCCCATCCTTGTATCCACATCCAGAAGAAACCTTCTTTTCAGCACTGGAAATCAAACCCAGGGCTTCATGCACAAAGACAGGTAAATGCTGCACCACTGAACCCTTGTTGCTTCTTTCTTCCCTCTTCTTTCTCAAGAGAAAACTGAATGTGGGTAAGGCATTTCATCAAATCTTTAGTTCTAAACTGAGCATACACACATCGGACCTATTATCCATGACTCAAATGGAGACTGTATAGTTTATTAGAAATGGGATGATATTCTTTCTGTTGTAGAGTAGAAGAGAGACATCAAAAGTCTTCTACCATTGTCAGCCCTTTACTTAATGCTTGGGGAAGGCCATCTCCCCCCCCCCTTTTTGAGACAGGGTTTCTCTGTAGCTTTGGAGCCTGTCCTGGAACTAGCTCTTGTCTACAAGAGCTGGCCTCAAACTCACAGTGATTGCCTGCCTCTGCCTCCCAAGTGCTGGGATTAAAGGTGTGCGCCACCACCACCCAGCAACCTCATTTCTAACAATAGAAAGCTCACATGCCATGAATCTGTAGTAACTAGATCACTGAAGGCATTAATGGTATTGATGGTAAAATAAAGACAGCTGACTGACTCACTTTCCAAAAAAGCTGTCACAATTCACTTTTTTATGTCTGCCTTTATTTTTCCATTCAAATGAAGCAGACCCTGAAGCCATAGTTTCCTGAAGAGGCAAAGAAGTGGGAAACAGAAGTGTTAAGTCAGATGTTTCGAATCTCTTCAAAGGCAATCATGCAGCAGTATCCTTGGACCTGTATTTGTTTTATTGCTTGGATAAAATTACAGGCATCTTATTGCCTCAGTTTCCCCTTTTATAAATTAGATGATTATCTTGGAAATGTAATTGAAGATTCACAGTACCATAGCTTCAAGTGAGAGTAACACACACACCCCCCCACACACACACACACTCTGTTAGAAATCAGGACAGTAAAGTTACCCTTGGCAGGGCAGAACTGAGAAGGGCATAGACCATGATGGAGTGCAGGTCATCTGCTTCTAATGGGTACATACATACTTACATGGGGAGATTCTGAAATTTTCTGGAACTGTACAAGTATGTGTTGTCTGTGTGTTATGCTCCAATAAAATTTCCGGGGAGAATTATATGCAAGTTGAAGGGTGCACTTACAAAAATGTATTTTGCCCAAAAGTCTCAGCCTAGTTACTATCTTAGACCACATAAAACCTACACAAGTGCTGCAAAATATGCTGACTCACGTATGATTTTCACGAATTTTTGTAGGAAAAAAAAGCCACCTGTGAATCATAGAGCATTATCTGAATGCAATAAAAGCCCATCACATTAAATTGCCAACTATTCATATGAATGGTAAGCACCTTTTCAGAGCTTCCACTTTCCATTGTCATTTATACTTACCTAAAGAGAACTCTAACAAACCTGATCCCATTAAGCAAAAGGGATTCTGCCTACATCCTTCTTAGGGCAGGTGAATCTGTCCTCCACTCTTAAGTCAAAACACTTGGAAACAAAGGCAGATGTTGGCCAAACAGAATCTACAAGCTTCCAGACACAGCTTTGGTGCAATGTGTATGGTTCAGCTTGTGTGGCTAGCTGTGTGAACTAAGCAAGTCGCATCACACCTTAGGGTCTATTTTCTCCCTAAGGAAATAGATATACTGCACCACTTCCAAGAAGTCTAAGCATCGGTGAATTACTACCCTATTACTTAGTTGGAAAGCAATTAATGGCACTGATTAGAAGCATAAAAGATTACCTATGGACATTAAATAAACTGCAAAAATATGTTGAGAATGTCTCATTAGGGTTACACAAACAGGAGAGCAGTTAACTAACTACAGATAACCAAATTAACAGAATTAACAAATCTTTTCTGTGAGGGGATGCAAAGAATTAGAGACTTACCCTATGGGGTCCCCAAGGTCCAAATACTTTGGCTTCTTTGTGACAGCATGTTGGTGTTTTCTTACTAATAAATACGTGGTCTCCTGTACTCACAGGATAAAACCACCACTTAAAAAAGCTGAATACAGATTGCATGCAAGTTAGCCATTCATATACCCCCAGTTCCCGCACAGGAAGCAACTTAGCAGCATCTGTAAGCATTGTCTCCCAATTCAAGTGAACTAATGAGGCATTCAGTCAAGGGCATCTCTGATCATGCAGGATTCACTTGGGATATAGAAGACTGTATAATAACACTTCCTTAATCTGGGGGAGGTATGAGACAACACATACCACATGGATTATTTAGAGATGCATGTGCTAATTCTGTAGAAGAGTCACTATATTGTACAGCAGCAAGTGGAGTCTTCAGTATTGTCTGATTGCATAAAGGTCTGTTCATAAGAGCACATGAAAGTACATTTTATTTTCCTATGCACTAGATTCTAGCCCCTTAAATGACCATTAAAATTAGTTAGAAAACCACTGCATAAAATAGAATCAATTATCACTATCACCTACTCAAAGATTTCCTTGAACACCTACTGTACCAGACATTATAAACATGTGTCTCAGCTAATTTTTACAGCCTTTTGAGGTAGGAATTCTCATTTCCATGTTACAAATAAGGGAACCAAGAGTGACAGAATTCTAACTCTGACTTGAATGAATCCAAACCCTGCACTCTTCCAACTAATATTTCCTGTATTGTCCAGTCAAGCCAGGAGAAAAGTTCATATATAGTCTTTTGTTTGGTTTTTAGCACTTTCTCCAGTTATTCTTCATAGAGAGAATAATGTTTACGATCACATAATAGCTTTATTTATTTTTTATCGAGACAGAGTCTCTCTGTGTAGCCTGGGTTGGCTTCAAACTCACAGATATTCACGTGCCTCTGCCTCTCCAATGCTGGGGTTAAAAGTGTGCTCGACATGCCTAGCACATATTGGCTTTAAAGTAGAGGTAAAAAAAATAGACAGAAAAGAAATGTATAAGTCAAAATTTTAAAAATTGGCTCAGAAATAAAACAACCCCTCAAATATAGATTGGGGAATTGAACTCACACAAAAGAAAAAGAAAGAAGAATGTCGGGTATTTTTAAGAGTCAGTTGTAGGTTTTATTAACAAAAAAATTCAATGACCCCCCTGTGCACATGATTTCCAATCTTCTCTCTAACAATAGCTTTCTCTATAATCTTGGATAAATCGTTAAACCTGGTGTGCTCCAATTATCCATTAGTAAAACAGAAAGGTCTAATAAAATGAATCTACCTCACAGAGATGTTCTAAATAAATAGCATAACTACACCAGCATCACCTATCACCCCCTTGAAATCTCATGAGAAATGACACTGCAGTCAATATGTGACTAACTCCACTAATGCAGAAAAGTCACTTCAAATGGGAATTAATCATTCCATTTGTCCTACGTTTGGTGTTCTGAAGGACTATTGACCCCCTCTCAGAAACAAGAAATGGTTCATAATCAAGAATAAACCAGAAAAGATTGAAGGATGGTGATGAGGCAATGCTACAATGACTCATTAATTCACCCATCCATCCCACAAATATATATATGTCATTTTGGAGAATATATATTCTTTTTGGAGAATATATATATATATATATGGAGAATATATATACATATATATATGGAGAATGTATATATGCTTTTAGAGACAAGGTCTTGCTATGTACCTCAGGCTAACCTGGAACTTCCAAATCTCTTGCCTTAGCATGCTGGATGCTGTCCACAAACGTATACTGAGCACATTTTGTTCAAGAACTGAATACTGCCTCATTTTCAAATGGGCTCAAGATTAAAGCTGGGATGAGGCTAGTCACTGTGCAGTGGGCCTGCTGATGTCAGAAAGCCATCAGCAGCCACAGCCTGACACTCAGTGCAGGAGGAGACCCTGGGAAAGGGCAGTCTGAAAATCCTCTATAAGCTTCATACCACTGCGACATCCACCTTCCAGTTAGATTTCCACCCCTCCAAAAGCCCCCTAGTACAGAAACACAAAAGTGATCTAATGCACACGCAATTGTTCCCTAATGCTCTGTTAGAGTATACCAATTTAAACCTTTTTCTCTATATGCCAGGAGATCTTCAGGCTGTTTTCTCTTGCTTTCGTTAGGCTGCAATAGACAGCTCCACTCCCTAGGAAGAAGCTCACTCTAAACCCATTTGTGGCTAGTACTCCTCATGAGCTCCTGCCAAGCTGGTAGGAAGCTTCCTGGTGGTGACTCCATCTTAGCCGAATTGCCTGCAGAGCCTAACACTGTACTTAGGGTGCAGCTTGGGGGTCCTCTAAGGCAGCTGGGCAGAGGTTCAGAGTACAGAAAGCATAGTGAAGAAAGCTATGTACCTAAAGAAAGGGAAAGCTTAAAATACCTCTGGTGCACATGCACAAATGTATAAATAAATGTACATACGAAAAGTAAAGCAAGAGCACATTCGTGCATTTAAAATCAAACACTAAACTGGTCCAGCCAAGACAAAAGCATAAAAGCATTTCCCCTCCACTGCTTCCCTGTCTTCTAACCTCTTGAAGCCCTTTGGTGGCTTCTGCTCCCTCACCCTACCCCCTTCCCCACTGCAGGCAGCCTTGGCTACTTATTTTGACCTGCTTTCAATTCCATCTGGTCTAACATACTGGGAGGAGGGGAGATGAGAAGGAGAAGCATATTAGGATTTGCCTCTGGGACTAGACCTAAGCCCCCTTCCCCCACCCAAGAGTAATCCTGTGGTAAAGAAGAAACAGAACGCTCAAGCCCGAGCTGTGTGCAAGTATTTTCTGAACATTTACAATTTGCCAGACTTCCTCCATTTACGGCCCATGTTGAAGGGGCCCTGGAAAGCTCTGCAGTGGGCCCTAGGAGGGCAATCAATCCCTCTCAGTGTATGAGGCTATTCCTTCCTGCCTGGGCCCTAAAGTAGAGATCTTCTTGCCTCTTGTCTCTCTTTCTTCTCTTTTCCTCTAAGCTCGTTTTCATCTTGACCTTGAGAGCCCAGTAATGTGCTTACACTCATTACTGGCACTCTGGTGTGGGCTTCTAGAAGCAAGTCCCTGCAACCGGGGCGGGGAATGGAATCGGCAAAGTGACAGGGGCGGAGGTGAGAGACCGAAAGTGCTAGAAACATCTCTTGCTATCTCCAAGTACTCCACTACATAAGTCCTCATGGCACCTAACTGGGAAAGGCAGCCCAGCCCCCAGTTTGCAGAGCTGTTTTGGCCAGTCACCTTCGGGCATTCCAACTCTGCAGAGAGGAAACCTGCAGAGGGCCTGGCTCTGGGCAGCCACCAGAGGCATGGTGGGGATTACAGACGGTTTTGCAGGACAGGACGAACAGACTTGATAGATTGTGTAGATTAGCCTACACACAAGATAAAACAAGACATCCAGCTTTCCCCTCCAGTGAAGGGGTAGAAGCAGAAGAAGCTCAGTGACCTTTATTTGGGGCAAGACTGCTTTGTCTCCTAGATCCAGATCGCACCCGGGCGCCTAAAGGCATACCGTCAGCTCTGCACACGGGATGAGGAAGAATACCTCGCCAGCCCCTACAAACCCCTAGCTTTAGGAGCCCGGCTCCTCACCCCACCCCCAGCTCTTCTTCTCTTTCCCCTTTGTTCCTCCCTAAAATAAATAAACTCTGGCTAGCTAAAATCTTCGCTTAGAGGCAAAGACTCCGACTTGGAGACTGGCTGTGGCTGGGACTTTGGGTGTGTGCTGGGAAGAGGGAAAGGCTCGTCGATGACAGGTGCTACGCAGGTCTCAGCCTTTTGCTTGACTTAAAATTGGGGGTCCTCGCTGGGCAGCCCCTCCCCCAACTGGCATGCAGTGGCACCGAAACAGTTGTTCCCGGCATAGCCCACAATGAAATCGTTTTTGTCCAGCTGTTCCTTCCGAGCTGTAAAGTTGTTAGGGAGAAGGGAGGGTCCGCGGTTAAGGGAGAGGTTAAGGGAAAGGCACCGCACCGGAGCGGAGAAAAGAAAGGCAGAGAGGTAGTCACAATCCCATAGGGGTGCGCTCCTCATTGCTCGTCTACATCACTTACCATCTCACTGTAGGCATCCTTGCTGAGCCTGGGGGTCAACTTGATAGTCCCCATGAAAACAAAGAAGAGTCCCAGGGCCACTGAGAGGGCCACAATAGTTATGGTTCGTGGGGATGCCATGGAGTCGCCAAGGCAGGTCCCAACTGATCTTTCTGCTTTGCGCAGCCGGGGCTGTCAAGGCGCAGGCAGTTAGCACAGGGAGAGCTAGAGGCGCGCTGCGGAGGCAGCAGGCAGAGAGAATGACAAAGGGAGAGGAGGGAGCTGAAGAGAAAAATTGAGAGATTGAGATTCAACCACTCTCACTACAATAATCGCTGGGTCCTAATGCCCTACGCTTGCACCTCCTTGGCATAAAGGACCGTGAAGAAGTTAAAAGAAGCCCTGAAATGAGACGGGGAACTATCATTTCCTAAGTGCAAAGAAGGCAATTTGTGCTTCAAGTTCAGCACCGGGAATGAGGAGTTTACAAAGACGTCCTTTCTACTAATTCACCAGGTGCAATTTTAAACCCCCTCACACCTACACTTCAGTTATTCACTCCTTATTTCAAACCTCATCATTTCCTTCAATCAAATCATTTAGTCTTCATGAAATCATTGAATGCTAACATTCAAGGACAAAACTGCAAGCCCCACTTGGTGGCTCAAGTCTGCAATCTCAGTATTTTGGTACTGAGGCAGGACGATGGTAAGTTCTGGACCAGCCTGGGCTACATAGGTAGTTCAAGGCCACCCTGAACTACTTACCAAGAGCCCCTCTGAAAACTCATCCTCCCAAAAAAGATTAAAAAAAAAAAACAAAAAACCAGGGGCTGGAGAGATGGCTCGGTGGTTAAGAGCACTGACTGCTCTTCCAGAGGTCCTGAGTTCAATTCCCAGCAACCACATGGTGGCTCACAACCATCTGTAATGAGATCTGGTGCCCTCTTCTGGCCTGCAGACATATATATATATATATATATATATATATATATATATATATATATATATATATATTTTACACAATAAATAAATAAATAAATATTTTTTAAAAACCATTAAGTTCTCAGGATTGTCACCAACCTAAGAAGGCTGTTTCTTCTACTTCCTCAGAAACCATGTTATGATTAGTTAGTATTTAAAAACTTTCACATGGGGCTGGAGACCTAGCTCAGTCTGTAGAGTGCTTGCTACATGACACCCCCTTTTTCACAATTTGATTCTGTCTCTCAAAGATTTAGCTTTCAATAGGCCCCACTGCTAAGTGCCATCCCTCATCTCCCCACCAATTGCCCCATCCTACCAGAGCTTTCCTACTACCCACGCATTTGCCCACTCCTTTTCCTTTTCTTACTAGTCATTAGGCTATTGTGCTTACTCTTCAAAGGTCATTCATTGAATAACCTTTGCATCAATGTCACCTCCTCTATAAAGCCTCTCCAGATATATTCCCAGCTACATGAGATTTTTTTTCCTCCTTTGATGTTGTTCTATTACAAAAATCAATGCTTATCGACTATCTAGTAGGGGCAAGAAACTGCTCTTGTATTATATGTGTGTGTGTATGTGTTGTATTATATATATATATATACACACACATATATATATCAACACTGTGAGCTAGGTATAAACCTCCATTTATGGATGGGGACATTGATGGGATTCAAATGACTAGACAATTATATCTAGAGGCCAGGCTTATTTGGTTTGGTTAAACACATGAAGTCTTTACTCCGGGAGTGGGTAAAGTGAACGTCAGAGTCTCTGATAAGATTTGTTGCTCCATCGTCCAAATTTGTGACCAGAGGTCTCAGATACATAAAATACATAGCCAGTGTGGAACTCACACTAAGAATGTGGAGGTGACACACTAGGATCCGAAAATCCTTCTAGACTGCACGCGAACGGTCAGTGATCAGAGCGTGGTGTGTCTCTTTGTTAGGGCAGAGGGTAATTGGGCAAGCTGGGTGGTGACCACCCCATGTCTGACTGGAGCTCACCCCAGAGAGACAAGCAGAACCCCAGTGGCACTGCTCATGGAGGGAGGTGAAAATCCTGAATCTTTTGGTTTATTTTTTTTTTTGTTTTCTTCTTCTTCTTCTTCTTCTTCTTCTTCTTCTTCTTCTTCTTCTTCTTCTTCTTCTTCTTTTTTTTTTTTTTTTTTTTTTTTTTTTTTTTTTTTTTTTTTTTTTTTTTTTTTGGTTTTTTGAGGCAGGGTTTCTCTGTAGCTTTGGAGCCTGTCCTAGAACTAGCTCTTGTAGACCAAGCTGACCTCAAACTTACAGAGATCTGCCTGCCTCTGTCTCCCGAATGCTGGGATTAAAGGCTTGAGCCACCACCACCCGGCTGGAAATCCTGAATCTTGTTGCAGTTTGCTTTCTGTTGCTATGCTAGTCATTGTGAGCAAAAGAGACTTGGGGAGGACAGGGTTTGTTTCAGCTTGTGATTTATGAGCAATTGTTGAGAGAATCCAGGACAGGAACTAAAGCCAGAGGCTTGATCCAGGAATGGAAACCAAGACCCTAGATAGAGAAATGCTGCTTGCTAGCTGGCTCCCCTGACTGGCTTGGCTAACTTCTTTGTATGACCCAGGACCACTGCCTACAGTGGGCTGGGTCCTCCTCTATCAATTGGCAATCAATAAAATTCTCTACATATGTACCCACAGGATATTCTGACTGAGGTAATACTTTCACCAAGGTTCCCTCTTCCCAGACATGTCAAGTTGACATCCAAGATTAGCCTCCACAAGCCTATGCCCTCATTGTAACTCAGAGGCTTCTTTCCATCTTGGTCACCAATCCTTCATACTCCTCCCACATACCCAGTCCAAGCTGGGCTGAGTGACTCCTGTCCCTAACCCCACCACTCACTCAGAAACCTGAGATAAGAGGATTGCTGTGAGTTCAAAGCTATCCTAAGCTATATAGTAAATTTCAGACCTATCTGGGCTATAGTATAAGACTCTGCCTCCAAACCAACCAAACAAAAAGTATCCAAAGAAAGAGGAGGATGAGGAGGAAGAAAAAAGAAAGGGGGCGGGCAGTAAATATTACAGAATCAGCACAAATTCCCTTCATGGAGCCTGTCTTATTCCTATGTCACACCAGACAGTCCTTCCTACCAGTCACAGGTGGGATGAGTCCCTTACTCTATGGGCCAGAATACCCAAGAAAAGCAGCTTCAGAGTTTATTTTGTTCACAGTTTTAGGGCACAGTCCATCGTGGTAGGGAAGGTTTTGGGCAGGACTGTGAAGTAGCTGCTCACATTACATCTACAGGCAGGAAGCAGAGATTGAGAACGCTCAGCTAGATCGCTTCATTTCTCTCCCCTCCCCCCCCCATTCTGGGTCTCCAGTCCATTGAACCGTGTTTCCCATATTTCAGTTGAGTCTCCCATCCTCAATTAAACCTTTCTCGGAGCTGGGGAGTGGTGTAGGAGGGTTCTTTTGTATTTGGGTTGCTTTTATTGGTTAATAAAGAAACTGCCTTGGCCTTTTGATAGGACAGGACTTAGATAGACAGGAAAAAGAAAACAGAATACTGGGAAGGGGACAGAGTTAGAGAGAGCCGCCCGCCATGAAGCTCCTAGGTCAGACATGCTAAATCTTTCCCAGTAAGCCACGACTCTTGGCGACACACAGATTATTAAAAATGGGTTAAACAAATATGTGAGAGTTAGCCAATAAGAGGCTAGAGCTAATGGGCCAGGCAGTATTTTAATAAATACAGTTTCTGTGTAATTATTTCAGGTATAAGCTAACCAGGCACCGGGCGGCGGGAGCTGGGTGGCCATCAAAACCAAAAACAGGCCCGTGCACCTCTTGCAACAGGGGAGATAGATAACTCAGCAGGAAAAGTGCTTGCTGTCCATGCATGAAGATTCAGTTCCAGGCACCCCTACACAAGCCAAGCATGGTGGCACATACTTGTAGCCCCATCATGGTGTGAGGGGCACAGAAGGATGAGGGGATAAGGAAAACCTGGATAACTGGAAACAGGTGGATCCTGAGGGCTGGCTGGCTGACTGTCCAAATAGAGTTTCAGATTCAACAGAGACCCTACTTCAACGTATAAGGCAGAAAAGCAGTTGATAAAGATATTCTGACATCATCTTCTAGTCTCCACATGTACCCACTAGGCACATATACAACACACACACACACCCCACAGAAAAAGAAAAGAAAAACATTGGAAATAACCCTATAGACACACCCAGAGGTGTGTTTCCTTAGTGATTCTAAATCCCATCATGCTGGTAAAGAAGGTTAACCATCTCGACAGGTACCCTGAGCCTGAGCCCTCTGAAATAGTATGTACCTGGTGCCTCATGCTCAATTCCATTGAGGAAAATTGGGCCCCATGCCCTTCATGCTGAGTCTCTTGGTGACTAAAAGACAAGGAACATCATTTGAAATAATCTGAAGCGTGTTGCCTGAGGAATCTCTCCATCGTAAGCCAGCTCTTGTCTTCCTATTACTAGGCCAAAGATGCAGAGGTTGGGTTGGACAGTCAGGGCCTGGAAGGCCCCCATGAGCTTTAAATGTGTGACGTAGCAGTGATAAGCATTCTCTACACTCCCACAACTTCCTGAAGGCAGCATGTAGTGTGCTGGGCCCTGAGTGCTGGATACTGCCACAAGCCAACTCCTCCACAGTGCCCTGAGCACCAGAGCGTACTTCAGTGGAGTTAGAACTTCAAGGGTGTTGTGTTCTCCAGGCTGTCCATGTAGGACAGGTTCTCACTCACCCAGCCAGTGGCATTCTGGGAATGTATGTCCCCCTTTTCCAGGCAGTTCGGTGCACAGAAAAAAATGAGCAAGGTGCTCATTGTCACCACAGATTTGGAAGCTGACTCTATGAAAGGACTTTGAAGGTGTCAGCATTCATCTTGAGTTTGGCAGCTAGGCCTGGCTATGTCCCTGCAGATATGGTTCTGTAAAGCACGAAACAATCCCACACCAGTTTGGAATTATTATTAACAGGGTTATTTATTTGAGGGGAAAAACTTACAGAATGATGTCCTAGACAACAGCCCTATACACAACCAGGAAAGGAGTCTAGTCATCGGAGTCCAAAGAAAGAGCGAGAGGAGGGCTGCCGCTGTTTGTTAAAGTGAAAGAGACCACACCCCAGTGGGCTGGTATCTCAAAGGCTATTGGCTGAAGGAGCAGAAGAAGCTCCCGCAGCACCTCCCCCTTTTGTTTAAGTAAGAGAGTTCTAAACCTGGAGATTAGGGAGTTGAATGTGGTTTGAAGGGAAAATACCCTATAGGACTAATATTCTACCTAATTTAGTAGAACAATTTGAAAGGGATTAGGACATAAGGACTTGTTGGAGGAGAAATATCACTGGGGATGGGGATGGACATTGAGATTTCAATAACTTATCCAAGCCATATGTGTGCTTGTGGACCAGATATATGTTCTCAGCTACTACTTCACTGCCTTGCCTGCCTGCTGCCATGCTTCCTGCCATGATGATTATGGACCATTCTCTGAAACTGTAAGCAAGCCCCTATTCAATGCTCACTTTCATATGTTGCCTTAATCATGGTATCTCTTCACAACAATAGTAATGTAAGTAATACAATAGAGAAGAAAAATCCTAATATTTTAATATTACAGTTTCTAATTTGATATGCTTAGGTCTTAGATTGGTGGATGTATCAGAATAGGCATCATAGTCAACTTTTACATAGTAAAATTACATATGAGTTGAATGAAAAAATAAAAAGGAAAGGACATGACTGCTCCTAAGTATGGTGGAGGAGAATGTTTATTATAGATAAAAGGGAGAGCGTAGGTAGAGGCAGGGACTTCTGGGACAGTCTAGAGTAGTAGATAAGATCCTGAGCCATGTACGTAATGCTAAAATACTGCAGCTTAGTTCCCCAAGGGACACAGCAGGCCACTGTGGGTGGTTTAGGGCAGTGGCAGGTGAGAGACTACAGTGGGCTCCACCACCTGAGACCTCTGTGGGTCACAGGTGGGTGGCAGGCGGTGGGTGAGAGACTGATCCCACAAGAACCTGTGGCAGGTAAGAGACAGAGGCGGATAGGCATGCCATGCAGAGAAAGTGGGTATTTATTTAGTGAGTTATGGAGGGGAAAGGGAAATGGGGGAAGAGGAGGGGAGAGAGAAAGAGAGAGAGAAAGGGGGAAGAGAAGCTACCTCTTCTAGAGAAAGACGGGAAAGAGAGAGATCTCAGGCTGAAAGGGAAGAAAGATCCTACTTGCCTTGGTGGACAGGGAAGAGTGCACGGGGCTTATCTCTTAAAGGGACAAGACAGGCCATTACAATATGTGGAAAGAGTGTAGGGAAGGGAAAGGGGAAAGAAAGAAACCAGGTGCTGCAGCTGAAATTACTGGGCATGAGTGAGAATGGATCACAAAACACACAACAAACCCCACTTTAAAAGTTTATTAAGAGAGAGAATGACACATGCACAGGCATGAGAAATTTGATGCAGGGAGAGTGAGAGAATGAGAGAGAAAGGGAGAAAGATGGAGACAGAGGGAGAAAGATAGAGAGAGAGAAAGAGAAAGTGATTAGGGGAGAGAGGGAGGCAGTAGTTACCTCTTCAGAAGTGGCATGAAAGGAGAGTGCATAGAGTGGACATGTCCAGATTTTAAAGTCTGCCTAGCACATGCCCACAGAGGCTTATGCAGCTGTAGCTTCCCCGAGTGTAGAGCACTTGACCATTCTGCACATACCTCAGTTAAGGCTTGAGGGCCCTGGGTGGCCATGTAAATTGCCTGAGTGCTTGATGGCAGATGTGTGGCCCTGGAATCCAGAAGTGTCAGCATTTGGGGTGACTAGACATTTTGCTAAAGCTCTGGGTGATGGAAACCTAACAGCAGACAAGAGGGTAAAAGGTAAAAAAAGGTAAGTAACCAAAATTGCTGGATAATATAGGGAGGAGCTACCCAGGCCCCTGGACTGGAGAGTTCAGGGTAAGGGACAGAGTGTACAAGACAGGAGAATGCTGTAACAAGCAGGGATTGAGGGATGCTTGGAGAACCTAAGTAATGCACGAAACAATCCCACTCCAGTTTGGAATTATTATTGATAAAAGGGTTATTTATTTGAGGGGAAAAATCTTACAGAACACCATCCTAGACAACAGCCTTCTACACGACCAGGAAAGGAGTCTAGTCGCTGGAACCGGAGTCTGAAGCAAGAGAGTGAGAGGAGGGCTGCCGCTGCTTTTTAAAGCGAAAGAGACCATGCCCCAGTGGGCTGGTATCTCAAAGGCTATTAGCTGAAGGAGCGGAAGGAGCTCCCGCAGCACCTCCCTCTTTTGTTTAAGTAAGAGAGTTCTAAACCTACTACAAAATTATATACAATAAGAACAAATATCCTATTCTAACTAGCTTAAGTCTTGTATAATAAATAACTTGGCCAAGTCATGAGAGAAAAGTAACTACATTTATCCAGTCTTCAACCCCATCGAAGATCTGAGAAGGGAAATAATGTTACCTGAGTAATTAGGAAGTGCAATCAAACAACTTCCAAAACATGCAGCAAATCACAGAGACAACTGGCTACCTGGGCAATCACCCAAAGTCACGTTTGCAATGTAGAAGCAACCAACTTTGGCTAAGGCCTAGAATAATTGACAGATTATTTTTAAAGGCAAGAAATTTTTCAAAACCGTCTTACCCTGTCTTGGCATGATTTGACAGTTCTGCTTATCCATTTCCGGATACTATGTATTTTGTCAGTAGTTGAGGTATGGGCAGTTCCTTGCCCAGAGGCCGGTTTTGCCAAGAAGAAGACAAGCTCCAAGTGGAGTGTTTTTGGTGCTCAACAATCTCTCAGGAACAGATCAGTCTTGCCAAGAGCGATTGTGTCTCGCTACCACAGAACTCTAAGTTAGATTAAATGCCATTTTCTACAGCGCTTTGAAGAGGTTGAAGATTATCTATTTATACAGAATATAATCTCTATGTATCTAAGAAACCTGATTAGTCTAACTATAAATATGACAAACATAGATGACTATTAATCTATAATTCTTAATATCTATCTAACTTAAAGACTAAGACAATAAACAACTGTGCAATAAATGAGGACAATGACCTCCAAATGTAAACAATGTACAAGCATACACTGCAATATGGTAAATATATATCAATACATAAACAATATATAAGTAGCTTAATTAGAGGTAGAAATGTATACTGCAATATGGTAAATATATATATCAATACATAAAAATGTTTTAAACAGAGGTAGAAGCAAGCATGCATACAATATTCAATATAATTTAACTTTGTATTCAATGTAATTGTCTATAAACAATAACTCACAAATACCAATCTATTATCCCATTATCCAATTTTCCCTTTTTTTTTCAAAAAGATCCCTGAGCTTATAAAATTCCTCCCCCAACCCTCAACCATATACCAACTATAATCAACCCCTAAATGATATCCCTAAGTCTGAAGACAAACTGTGCCGAGAGAGGGGAAATCGTCCTCTAGAATTACTTCCACCTGGCATGTGGATGACATTCTTTCTAGGGGATCCTGTGAAAATAAAATGATGGTCAAATTTCAAGATCAATGTCTGGTAAAATTGCAAATGGTCTTTGAGTATTTTGTGGAGGTCTAGCCAGAATGTTGTAAAAGACGTGCACCATATCAGCTAAACAAGTTGGAACCGTCTTGTGCAGCTGGTACCCAAAACAGGTCTTGTAGTAGCGCTATCAGTATCATGATGTCATATCAACCACGTGGAGTTGTTGTTATGGGGCCCCATCATCTTCCTGGAAACTTCAAATATCACGGCAGGAAAAACTCATTGTTCATTGTGGAAAACTTAAACATTATTTATATAGACATATACAGACGTATATATTCAATGAAAGGCATGATAAAGACAAAAATAGACATGAAGAAAAGCAAAGATGTTTTCTAAATTCATTTTTCTTTCTGTCCCATATCATGGCTCTTGACATGAGACAGAAATTCCAGAAACTCTGGGTTTTTTCTCTTAACAACAGGCTTGGAATTAGAGAAGAACTGAGCCAGAGTCCAACTCCAAAACCAGGTCTCTAAATTTAGAAATATAAATGTATATCTTAGATTTTTATACTTATAGAACCTATTCGGTTTTCTTGATAGTCCCTATTGGGTAGTTATTTTCTATCTGTCAGTATTCAAACATCCAGGGTCCCTTGAATTCCTTTTTTAAGATTTGTTTTATTTCAGTTATGTGTGTGTCCACGTGTCCACAAGACTGTGGGTGGTCATTTAAGCCAGAGGTGTTGAATCCCCTAGATTTGGAGTTACAGGAAGTTTCAAGCCATCTGAGATGGGTGCTGGTACTTGAACTCGGCTGCTCTGAAAGAACAGTATGCATTCTTTTATTCATTCATTCATTATGTATACAGTGTTCTGTCTCCATGTACGCCTGCAGACCAGAAGAGAGCATCAGCTCTCACAACAGATGGTTGTGTGCCACCATGTGATTGCTAGGACCCCTGGAAGAGGGGCCAGTGCTCTCAACTGCTGAGCCATCTCTCCTGCCCTGGTTAGATTTTTTTCAAATGACACAAGGGAATCTCAACTGAGAAATTGCTTCCGCATGAATTTTGGGGTTTCCCTATTTATGCAAAGACTCTATAAGTTATTTAAGTAATACACACAAAATGTTGTTGTCTTTCTTTCTTTCTTCCTCCTCTGTCTCTCTTTTTCTCTCCCTTCCTTCCCTTTTTTCTTCCTTCCTTCCTTTCTTTCTGTCTGTCTTTCTGTCTTCCTTCCTTTTGAGACAGAGTCTCCTTTGGCCCAGGCTGGCTTCAAACTGGCTGTGTGTTTGAACTTCTGACCCTCCCACCTTCCACCCCTGAGTTTTTGGACTGCAGGTGTGTGTCACCACACCTGGTTGTGTAGTGCTGCTAGTCAAACGCAGGGTTTTGTTCATGCTGGGTCAGCATTTTACCAATTGAGCTAGCTGTATGCCCAGCTCCCTTGCTGTCAGTGTTTTTTTTTTTTTTAATATGAAAAGTCCCCCACAAGTTCATGTGTTAAAAGTTTGGTTTGTAATTGGTGGCCTTATTTTGGGAGCTGATAGAAGTTTCGAGATGTAGGGCCCAATAAAAGTAAACAGGTTACTGAAGAAATGTCCTTCCTGGGAAGGGGTCTAGATTTTGCTATAGCTCCTTCCAGTTTGTCTGAGCTTCCTGTTTACCTTGGGGGCGGAGGGACTATGTGTCCCACTGTATGCTCCCATCATGTTTGACCTCTCATCAGACTCACAATGATGGAACCAGCTGGACAGGACTGAAATCGTGAGCCAACTTCAGTCCCTACTCCTGTAAGTTGTTCATTGCCACATATTTTCTCACAGAGATGTAAAATCTAACACAGAACCCACTCATTCATTAAGATGAGATCTTGCTGTGCTGCCCAGGATAACCAGGAATTCTTAGGCTCAAATGATATTCCTGTCTCATCCTCCTAACTAGCTGTACCTGAAAGTTTACAACACCACATCTAACTGAGACTAAAGATCATATCATTAGGGATTTTTATCCTCGTGTTATTATCATGAAAACATTCCACCCATTTTATCCTCTGACTGGCTGTGGCCAGCTTACAGGAAATCTGTTGACTGTTTTCAGCCACTTGGCTGAACTCTCTTCTAAATCTCTCTTCTGTTCTTAAATCCTATTCATGTTTCAATTGACTCCCCCCCAGGTATTGTCTGAATAGACAACCAAATCTACTGCAAATTATGATAATTCTTGACTCGCTTCCAATAACTACACCTTATTTCATTTCTCATATCTTACTCTATTTGTTAAGAACCCATGTTTAAACATTTGCTTGGCCTGTAGCAACTGATGGAATCACACTCTCCACTTGTCAAAGAAACCATAAACGGGAGCATCAAGAGAAGCAAGGAAACCATACCTTTTACTATTTGGAAGTGATAATCGCTGTGGAAGACTCTATTGCTATCAAGAGATGAAGGATCTGACAAGCTAATATGTCTTTTCTCTTCCTAGGTACTTCTGTCATCCAGATTCTTCCTGCACTTTCAACCAATATCTGACAGCAACAGCATAATTCACAGACAGACAGACCTTCCTACTCTCTAGATGTGTTTGCCTTTTGTTTCAAGTGAGAAGGGGAAGACACAAACACACACACACACACACACACACACACACACACACACACACACACACGTTGTAAGAGGCCGCTTGTTTGTTCCCTGCTGCCCAATCTCCCAAAATAACCACACAGAAACTGTATTAATTAAATCATTGCTTGGCCCATTAGCTCTAGCTTCTTATTGGCTAACTCTTACATCTTATTTTAACCCATTTCTATTAATCTGTGTATTGCCACGAGGCTGTGGCTTACTGGGTAAAGTTCCAGTGTTTGTCTCGGGCCAAGCTACATGGCTTCTCTTGACTCCGCCTTCTTTCTCCTAGCATTCAGTTTTCCCCTCCTAGCTTTATTCTATCCTATCATAGGCCAAATCAGATTCTTTATTCATTAACCAATAAAAGCAACACATATACAGGAGGACCTCCCACACCACACCACACACACACACACACACACGACATACGCAGAGAACTAGTTGCCATTGAGTATTGGCAGTTTTCAAGAACTTTCTAATTATCTTCACGTGCAGCCCCACTAAGAACTGCACTATGCTTTGTTGCCTGAAAATGCAGGGACCTCAGCTGTGTCTCAGTGAAATATTTAACTCCTACTTCTACCTGTCTCCTGAAGGCAATAGATGTTCTTTACAAGGTAGGTGTGAACAACAGCTCCAAGGAGAGCTTGCACTGTAATGGTTCTTTCCCCAGCTTCCCAAGGTGGTGGTAATGAAGACCCTCCACAGGATCAGGCTGGATGTGTCAGTTGTAGCATATCCTGAACTCTCAGGTAGCTATGCTTGGCAAATACTGCTCTTAAGTGTTACCTTTTGGAGTTACTTCAAAAAGAGGATAAAGATTACACAGTACAGTTAGCAGCATTTAGTAGCAGCAAGGACTAGGTCAGAAACTGAGCATATGGCCAACTCTTTCCTGAAATGTTGTGTTCTGTGAGCACAGCCATTGCACTATATTTCCCTCTAGAGTAGAATAGCTAGCCAATTTCCAGTTGTTTTTGGAGAGAGGCAAATCAGTTCCCCATGACCCCTGAGCCCTGAGCATAGAACACAGAGGAGAGTGCAAGTCCATTTCTTCACATAAGTGTCTTATCATCATACAATGCTAGGTTCATTACTCCTGCATGGGAGATGATGGAGTACAAAACAGAGGCCTTCCAAATGTGATCCTCAAGTCCCACTACCTCAACATCATTTGGAAAATGTTTGAAACATAAATTCTTTGGCTTACTCAATCAGAAATAGTGGAGATGGGACCTGACCATTTGAGTAGTAGCTTTTGTTTGTTGTTTGCATGTGTGTGTTCATGTTTATGTAAGCATCGATGCATGCATGTGCACATCCATGTTTTTTTTTTCTAAGACAGAGTCTCACTATGTGGTTGGCCTGGAACTTTTTAGGTAGTCTAGGTTGGTCTTGAACTCACAGGGATCCACCTGCCTCTGCCTCCTGAATGTTAGGATTAAAGATGTATACCACCAAGTCCATCATTATACCTGTTTTTTTAAATGTGAGTTCTGGGTATCAAATTCAGGTCTTCATGCTTGCAAAGCAAGGGCTTTTGTGATATATCTATATATCTAACCCTGGTCTTAGATATTTTTGATATAAGGCCTACAATGACCTTAAACTGCAAACTTGTTGATCATCCTGCCTCACAGACAAGCACTGATTTGCATTTTAAAGGACCTTCCTGGGAATGCTGATACAAACCAAAGTTCGAGGATCATTGGTTAAATGTTCAAACATTAAAGTGGGAAATGGGTATCTGACAGTTGACTTTGAAGTATAGTTCTTTCATTTTCTGTGTGATCTTGGATATGTTATTTATTTCTCTGTATGTCTCAGTTGTTTTGTATATAAAGTCCAGCTATCAACATTTTCCTCTGTAAGTTAGGCAGTTTCTCATGGAACATTTGGGATAGTGTGTGGCACAAGTCAAATGTCTAGTAAATACTGGGTATCTTTTATTACAAGGGCTGTTCTGGATGATCATTTTCATTTCCAGCAAGATTGGGTTATTTCAGGGTGGAAAAATGTCCAGAGTATATGTTTAGGAAACAAACAAATAAGCTTAAAATCTGAGTGTGGTGGGACATAAAGTTAGCATTCAGGAGGCAAAGACTGGTAGATTTCTATGAGTTAAAGGTTGGCCTGGTCTACATTGTGAGTGCCAGATCAACCATGGCTGCATACAAAGACCTCATCTATCTTAGTTAGGGTTTCTGTTGCGGTGAAGGGACACCATGATCATGGCAACTTTTATAAAGAAAAACTTTTAATTGAGTCTGGCTTACAGTTTTAGAGGTTTAGATCATTGCCATTATGGCAGGATATGGCGTTGTACACGCAGATACGGTGCTGGAGAAGGAGCTGAGAGTCCTATATCTTGATCTGAAGGCAACAGAAAGTGAACTGAGAAATTGTGAGTAGCTTGAGCATATATGAGACCTCAAAGCCCACACCCACAGTGACACCCTTCCTCCAACAAAGCCGCACCCACTCCAACAAAGCCACACCTCCCAATAGTGCCAGTCCCTATGGGCTTATGGGGGCCAATTGCATTCAAACTACCACATCATCTACAAAAAAAGCAGAACTCGGAAGCAGCTGGGTGTGGCTGTGTATACCCTAACCTTGGTACTGGGAAGATGCAAGTGGAAAGATAGGGAGGTCATGGTCATGTTTAACTACATAAGAAATTTAAGGTCAGTCTGGACTATGGGAGACCTTAGCAACTATTCCCCACTCCTCTCTAAAAGTTTAGGAGCTACATAACACACTTTAACAACTCAGTTGGAGGGATAGGACAAAATGTTTTTCACCAACCAGTATCTTCACAGAATTGTAGGACATACAAGGAGCGAGACACTAAAGCAATCTAGTCCTAGCAACCCTTGCAACCTAACAATGACACTTGAAAGAAACTAAGGAACACATCATCATCAGGAAAGTGAAGAGAGGCCAGTGTCTTTATTAGGGGTTTGCTGAAGATGGAGATTTGGAGAGAACAGAAATTACAGCCTCTGGGTAGATGGAGGATTTGTGCTTTTGGTGCTAAGTCCTAGGCATAAAGCTGATATACTTGTACTGATAGTGTTCCGGTGTGGAGCAGGATGTGGGATCGATGTTCCCAGGTTATTCTCTTCATCTAGCTGTGAGGGATGAGCTGTCAGTGCTGGAATGCTGGGAACACTGAAGTGCAAATTTGAGCACTATAAAAAAGCCAAGGGTTGAGACCCTAGGAAGGGAGAAAATGAACATTAATACCAGCCATGCAAATGTAATATAGTAAATATCTGTTACCCTAGAAACTAGAAGTGTGAAGGAGCTAATTAGTTTGGCAACAGTTTCCAGGGTAATTCCTCCTACACAAAATGTAGAGCTTTTGTATTATGTTAACTCATTATGTACATGTCCACTGGACCCTCTATTCATATTCCACTATCTTTTCTTTCTCTTAAAAGATTCCCTTTCTGAATTCTTTATTTTGCTAGGAGGTAGTCCCATTCTCCCAAGTGCTTTTATCAAAACCCCTTGGCAATTATCAGAGAGCCAAAGGGCCCCCAATATAATGTGTTTCTCTAAACACAGGGTATACACTTTAGAAAAAAGATTAGACACAAAATTCAGGAAATGATAGACTCTTCAACTGAAAAAAAAATTTTAAAGGCGGCTTACAGTGGATAAAACTAGCCATCTGTGACTCTACCCAGAAGCAACTTCTGGTAAATATAATTTGTACATAGACTGGAGATGAGATTAAGATGCTTTCCAATATCTCACCTGGGAGCCTACAATGTAATTCATGTAAGACGAGCTGTTTCCTTGGAAACAGTGACGCATAATGAGGATAGGAGGGAAGCAATATTGTAATGACAGAAGATTCTAGTAACTAGTTAGAGGTGGTGGAAAAGGAGAACATCAGAGAGTCAGTATTTATGAGATACTTTTGGAGTCACAGGAACACCAGGTTGGCTGACTGGTCACAAATTCAGTGGCAGAGCTCCCTCAAAACCGTCGCCCTCTGTCTGTACAAATAACAGGTGACTCTCTGATTGCTAGCTTGGTTTTCCTGGTACATTAATGCCTCAGGGATGACTCTAGTTAATAGGTAAGAATATTTCTGTTATGCGGTGCTATTCCTCACCAGAACTTGGCTTGCAAGCCAGTCACATAAATTTGCTTAACAAGTTAGTTCTCCAAAGTCTCTTCTATATTTACTGATAAAATCTTGTTCTCCATTTCAGGGCCTGGACTACAGGAACTTCACCAAGATTCAATAATTACACTTTTCCTTATTATCAATGTAACACATGTTCACTTTAGAAAAGCTGGGGTGTGTGGAAATGGAAATGTAGTGAGCAAATGAATGACACCCATGTTATGGTGATGATAAGACACCATGGCCAAAGAAATTTAGAGGAGGAAGGGTTTGATGAGATATTCTCTACAGCCTTAGCATTTGAGTCCTTTGATATTTTGGTCCCAGTTGGTGGCACTATTTGAGTAAGTTTAGGAGGTATGGCCTGATGGTAGAAGTATGTCCCCAGGTCAAGTTTTGAGGTTTCAAAAGCCATGTGCCATTCCCAGTTGCTTTCTCTGTGGTTTGAGCTGTGAGCTCTTGGTTCCAGCTCTATGTCTAGCACCTGCGGCCATACTTATAGACACTAGCCCTGTGGAATCATAAGCTCAAATAAAGGCTTCTTTTATAAATCGCCATAGCCATGATGTTTTATCTTGCAATAGAAAAGTAACTAACATACCTCCTTTCTTAGTCACTGTCCTCTTACTGTGAAGAGACACCGTGACCAAGGCAACTATTATAAGAGAAAGCATTTCATTGGAGGCTTGCTTACAGTTTCAGAGGTTTAGTCTACTATCATCACTGTGGGGAGCTTGGCAGCATGTAGACACACACTGGAGCAGTAGCTGAGAGCTACATCCTGATCTGTTGGTAGAGAGAGACACTTGGGCCTGGCATGGGCTTTTGAAATCTCAAAGCCCACCCCAGTGACACACTTCCATCAACAAAGCCACACCTCCCAATTCTTCTCAAACAATGCCTCTCTCTGATGACTGAACATTCAAATACATGAGCCATGGAAGCCGTTCTTATTCAAGCCACCACATTCCTCCCAGCCCACTATCCAGAGGGCTGTGAATATTGCATTCATTTCCTTTTAGTCTTTGTTCCAGTACATCAAAAAAAATTGTTCTAGTTTTTAAATGTCTATGTATGTGTATGATCTGTGTGAATACCAAGCAAGTGTGGATGCCAACAGAGGCTCGAAGAGGGCATTAGATCCCTAGGAACTAGATAGAGTACAGATGGTTGTGAGCTTCCCAGTCTGAGTCCTAAATTCAGGTTATCTGCAACAAGTGCCCCTAATCCAAGGCCATCTCTTTAGGACCTGTTCCAGTACATTCTTTTTAGATTTTTATTTTATTTTATATGTATGAGTGTTTTGCCTGTATGTATGGAATGTATGTATGTATGTATGTATGTATTGTACCAAATGCATGCAGTGCCTGAGGAAGTCAGAAGAGGGCATTAGAACCCCTAGCAGTGGAGTTAGGAATGGCTGTAAGCCACATGTGGGTGCTACAGATCAAATTCAGGTTCTCTGCAAGAGCAGCTATTACTCTAAAATCGCTGAGCCATCTCTTCGACTCCTTAATTTATTTGTTTTCATTACATTTACTTATGTTGTACCCGTGTGTGTTTGTGGGTACCACAGCACATGCGTGAAGGTTAGAAGGCAACTTGTAGGAGTCAGTTCTCTAGTTTCATGATGTGGGTTCTAGGGCTTGAACTGAGGCCGACAGTCTTGATGACAAATGTATTCACCCGCTGAGCCATCTTGCTAGTACCTGGGGACAGGTATATATAAAATTATAAATGCTCTCCTGTAGTCCATACTGGCCCCAAGCTCTCTATATAGCAAATATATAGCCTTGAACTTTCAATCCTCCTGTCTCTCTGCCTCCAAGTATTGAGATTACAGGACATCAAGTCTGGCTGGTTTGATTTTTTTTTTTAGTTCAATAAATTCATGTGAAATGTCACCTGGTATGTGTTGGGGTACAATTCTTTTAAAACCCTTTCCCCCTTGAGTGTGTAGACGTATGCTGGGTGGGAAATGTGAGTGTGCATTTTTGTATTTGTGTGGGCTCACATGTGTGTGTATGTGTATGTGTGGAGGCTATGTTACTCTCACTCTGGAAGGGATTCTTGCCAATTCAGCTAGTATAGCTAGCCAGCTTGCCTTGGGGATCTCCTGTCTCTGTCTCCCAAGTGCTATTTTTTCACATGCGTTCTGGGTATTCAAAGCCTGTTAGCCACTGATCTGTCTCCCTGATCACTGGGATCATACTATAAGATGTGCATCGTGTGAGATACTTGTTACAGATCCAGGGATTCCTGACACCTCCCTGCCTTGAGATTTCAGCTGGGTAGGTGTGAGGATAGGGCTCAGAAATCCACATTCATTTCCATTGCTCCAGCTAATTACGGTGCATAATGGTCCTGCTAATATTTTTAGAAATGATTACGGTATGTATAGTCTGCTTAGTGACTGTGGCTGTCTCCCTCGGCTTCTAGGTCACTACATGCCACAATCCATTCTATTGATAGCTGCTGGAGTTCTCCTGTGGAAATGGTTCAGAAATATTCTTTCTGGTTGCTTCCTGTTCTTACAGGGATCACCTTAAACTCCTCAAACCAGCATTCCCGACCCTCCACTGTATTTTGGGATCAGTCTAATCAGCAAGAAGGTCACACCTGTGGCAGCACTTTCCCATCTAGGCAGGCCTGCATGCTGATGAGCCATCTATGGTCTGCTCCTGTTGTCATGCTGAAGCCTCCAATATCCCCCAGAGGATATACAGCCTAGGCACTCAACCCAGTTCTCACATCCTTTTCCTTTCCTGGCTTCTAAACCGATGGCTGCCTTCCTAGAACTACCAATGCTCTCACTGGTGTGTATTTTTACCCAGTGAGTCTTGTCTTCCCCCTAAATTCAATCTTTGAGGGTACGGTACGTGTATCTTGTCCCTCAGAGCCTCTGTCATAGTTCTAGACATTCAAAGGTACTGTTGACTAGAACTAAGCCAGCTACCAAATAATTTTAATACATGTTCTTTTAAAAATGATTTTTAATTTATGTGTATTCATATGTGTGTTGGTGAATTTATGTGCACCATGTACAAACAGTTGCCCATGGAGGCCAGAGGGTGTCAGATCCCCTGGAACTGAAGTTGTAGGCAGTTGTAAGCAGCCAGATGTGTGTTCTGGGACCTGAACCTGGGTCTTCTGCGGGAGCAGTCAGCACTCTTAACCATTGAGCCCTCTCTCTACTCCCTGATACAGGGATTTCTAAGAAGGAATTCTGTAGCTCCTCACATATCTTTTCTTGCATCAAACTGAGAAGGCTTGAAAAATTCCTAGATACTTCACTTTGTTGTGATTTTGTTTGTTGATAACAAGGTTAAAGCAAAAGGTTATCATGGTTCCAGTGTTTATCTAATTCAACAATACTGCGAACCACCTATGACATGCCCACTTACAGATTTTCTGCTTGAAGAGACCTTTACGATAATGTGGGCTATTTCTTATTCCTCCTACAGATGTAATGGTTTCTCTTTTTCTAGAAGAGCATGTTCTATTGGATTAAATAAATATAAAGGGGTTAATGGCTAAATAATTTCATTTTGGCTTCCTTAATCTCCTTTCTCTCTTACCCCTTCAGGGTTCTGCCTCCCTGAAGAACAGAAGGGCTTTAAACGAGTTTGCTTGGACGTGTGGAGTCGGTGGGGACACGGAAGGAAATGGCCTTTTTCTTCCAGTAGGCAAGGTGGTGAGATTCAGTTCATCAAATATTTATTGACCTCTTCTGGCTCTCCTAGCTCTGGGCACAGCACAGCAGAGAACACTAGGATGGGAACTGATGACTGGCAGGAAGGGTAGGGGAAGGCAAAGGCGAACGTTTAGGAGGTGGAGAAAGGAGTAGGCTGGCCATCCACACCAGAAGGTACTAGAGAGGGAAAAAGGAAAGGAGAGCAAAGGTGAACTCTCTGGACCTTTTTCATGCTAATTAAATTCTTTCATTTAGTTTACATACCGACCACAGTTTCCCCTCCCTTTTCTCCTCTCATTTCCTCTGTCACCTCCCTTCTAACCCCCCCCCCAGACAATCCTCCTCCATTCAGATAGGGTAAGGCATCCCACGGAAGTCAAGAAAGCATGGCGCATCAAGTTGAGGCAGGGACCAAGCTCCTTCCCCTGTATCAAGATTGGGCAAGGCAACTCAACTTGGGACTTGGCTTCCCAAAAGTCTCTGGCCTGTTTTTACATGATAGCACCATAAAGGCCCAAGAACCCTGCAGCAGTGGTTTGAATTTGGATTTTGAGAGCCTTTAGAGCAATTAGGATTGTCACAATTTCAGTCAAAAGTAGCTGAGTTTTTGTGTGTGCATACACAATATTATTATTTTATCATCATGCTGGGTATCAAACCCAGACACTCTTCCTCTGAGGTAAATCCTTAGTCCCTAGAATTCTTCCTTCTTTTTTCCTTCCTTCCTTCCTCTCTCCCTCCCTCCCTCTCTTCTTCCTTCCTTTTTTTCTTTTTCTTTTTTGTTTTTTTGAGACAGGTTTCTCTGTGTATCCCTGGTTGTCCTGGCACTAGCTCTGTAGAACAGGCTGCCCTTGAACTCAAAGAAATCAGCCTGCCTCTGCCTCCCAAGTGCTGGGATTAAAGGCATGTGCCACCACTGCCTGGCCAAGCAATAACTATTCTTAGTCGCTGAACCATCTCTCTAGTCCCTGTTTTTATTTAAAGAAAATCACTTATTTATTTTATGTGTATAAATGTTTTACCTGCATATGTGTGTGTGTGTGTGTGTGTGTGTGTGTGTGTGTACAATATGTGTGACCAGTGCCCTCAAAGTTCAGAAAAGGGTGTTGGATCTCCTATAACTGAACTTACAGACCATTGTAAGCCATTATGTGGCGTGCTGGGACCTGAACCCAAGTTGTCTTCAAGAACAGGCAGAGCTCTTAACTACTGAGCCATCTCTCCAGCTCCCTAAATTTTTGAGTGATAATAGCTGACATTTATTGTGTGATTGTTGTGTTTGAAGCGCTTTCTCTTTCCCAGCATTAACTCGCTTACTATTCATCACAACCACACAAGGTAGAAACAATTAGGATTCAAACCAAGCATGAGACAGCTAAATCATTTGCTAAAGAGCACATAGCTTTCAAGTATCTGTGTGGCCCTTTTGTTTTCACAAATAATTATTGTATGTTTACTAAATATAACTTAAAATTTATTTTTTTGTTTTTTTATTGATATTTATTGAGCTCTATATTTTTCTCTGCTCCCCTCCCTGCCTCTCTCCTCTCCCTTCAATCCTCCCCCAAGGTCTCCATGCTCCCAATTTACTCAGGAGATCTTGTCTTTACCTACTTTCTACTTCCCATGTAGATTAGATCTATGTAAGTCTCTCTTAGTGTCCGCATTGTTGTCTAAGTTCTCTGGGATTGTGGTTTGGAGGCTGGCTTTCTTTGCTTTATGTTTAAAAACCACCTAAGAGTGAGTACATGTGATAATTGTCTTTCTGTGTCTTGGTTACCTCACTCAAAATAATGTTTTCTACTTCCATCCATTTTCCTGAAAAATTCAAGCTGTTGTTATTTTTTTCTGCTGTGTAGTATTCCATTGTATAATGTACCATATTTTTTTATCCATTCTTCGATCGAGGGGCATTTAGGTTGTTTCCAGTTTCTGGCTATGACAAACAAAGCTGCTATGAACATAGTTGAGCACATGTCCTTGTGGCACGATTGAGCATCCTTTGGATATATACCCAAAAGTGGTATTATTGGGTCTTGAGGAAGGTTGTTTCCTAATTTTCTGAGGAATCACCACACTGACATCCAAAGGGGTTGTACCAGCTTGCATTCCCACCAGCAATGCAGAAGTGTTCCCTTTTCCCCACAACCTCTCCAGCATAAGTTGTCATCAGTGTTTTTGATCTTGGCCATTCTTACAGGTGTAAGATGGAATCTCAGAGTTGTTTTGATTTGCATTTCTCTGATGACTAAGGATGTTGAACATT